>JAJOZX010000159.1:1587500-1692500 GCA_023014485.1 Bathynomus jamesi | reverse complement strand
ACAGATAATGTTCGGACACACTGGAATTTCTAAAAAACTTGTCAAAACTTGGTATCAGAAAAAACTTAATGAGATTCTCTGTAAAATGGGACAACACTGGAATTTCTACACTTCATGGTTGACTTTTAATAACAGCCAAAAATTGTACAGATAATTCTCGGATACCCGGTATATATATATATATATATATATATATATATATATATATATATATATATATACACACTCGTATGTATAGTGGTTAGCATCGCTGAATACGAATCCATCACCAGCCCCAGGTTTAATTCCCGGTGACGGCAGCCGGCGCACAGAAACCCAGTTGTTCATCCTTCTATACAGTAAAATTGGTTGGTAGATACATGGGTACCCTGGGTTGCCTAATGGTTAAGACGTTTGGCTGCTGATCGGGAGGTCGTGAGATCGAGTCCGGGCAAGGACTTTGTAATTTCCTACCACCCGTGGTGGGTCGTGGCTCGGATTCCACGTTAAGCTGTAGGTCTAAGGTGGAGCATCAAGCTTGACCTTCGTCAGAATGAACAATTCGAGCGGAAGCAAAACCAAGTTTAACCAAGGTTATACATGAAGTTATTATTTAAGCATTTCTGTCTTCCTTCGCAGCAACTAAGATCATAATGACAGCGTAGCCTACAGCTTTACGAGGTCTCTGAACCACGGGATCGTTACATAATCTGGAGGTAGAGGACATTCTACCATCCAGCTATTACTCAGATTCAATGTTGTTTATCTTCGCTAATCGAGTGGAACACATGTTATGACACAGACTACATCGTAACCGGACTAGTATGAGTTGAGCTATTAATGTGTATGTGGGCCAATTTAAAAGGCTGTCTTAGTGTACCAGAACTGACTAAACGTACATTTGTTTAAATACAACTGTAAAAGCGGATAGAGCATTATATACAGTACATATATTGAGATTAGAGGATTTGTTGGCAAAAGAAAACAAAACATTCATAATACATCTTGTAATACTGAAGACCGAAAAGAGGTCTAGAAACAAATATAAATAATACACGTAAAGAAGCAAGATATGTTATAAAATTGTTTTGGGGCGAAACAGAACTTTTTTATACCTTGTCCCGCAACTGTTGTCCTTTTAGATATTAGTAAACCCACTGCATAAAAGTCTCTTTAGCAGCGTTTGTACAGAATCTGAAGTATCTTATACAAGATCTGTTATCATAAAAACAACGAATGTTTAAATGTGTATTCTTTAAAACTATGATAGCGCAGAGCATGGATACTTTCAATCAGTAAAGATCTTTAGGTCAGAGTAATGGTCATTATTTGTTATAAAACTCATTATTAAACTCATCAGAAAAAAATTTCTTTAACTTCTTCAAATAATATGTAATAATTAAGAACAAATTATAAGGAGTCGTCAACAGTCCTAAAATTACAGAAAGGACGTTTATAGTAACGTAGATAAATACTAGTTAGCGGGAGAGACGAGTAAGGTTCCTTGAGAAAAAAGTCCCTTAACTTGTCTGTATATTGTTGTTAAAGCTCTAAGATCTTGGTGTACCTGCAATAAATGCAAAAAACGTCACTTTTTTCTACGTACAGGTCAAAATATGATAATTAAAACCCACTCTAATAGACAGAGTTTATTTCCACAACAGTTTCGATGCCCACTGGCATCCTCTCCGGGTGGATACAGAAAAACGTTTTTCTGTATCCACCCGAAGAGGATGCCAGTGGGCATCGAAACTGTTGTGGAAATAAACTCTGTCTATTAGAGTGGGTTTTAATTATCATATTGTGTACCTGCAAAATTCTGTATTCGATTTTCTTTAATTGTTTGTAGTAAGAGAACAATATTTAGAATACACTTGCGTATTTATTCTGATAGTTATACTTGGTCGATCCGTTGCCTCGTTAAAATTGATGGAGTGTGTGTGTGTGTGTGTGTGTGTGTGTGTATATATATATATATATTATTTTCTAATTATATTTATATAAAACTTTCAATAGCTAAATAGGTATATAGATAGATAAATACATAGATAGAGAGATTATTGCCTTCTTTTGTATTTACTGGAGAGAGTTTATTATTATTATTATTATGATTATTATTATTATTAGTAGTAGTAGTAGTATCGAAGATTATAAAAATTGTCATCGATTAACTTGCACATTAAGTGTTTGTCCACATGACACCCTTTTAAACTGCGAGTTTTAATATTCCTTCAAAATAAACCAAATTTACAGTCTCTGAATTTGTTTAGAAAGTGTACGAGATTGAGGGCCATAAACTTGACCTCCTCTCGGTTCGCGATTTTTACCAAGTTTCCCTTATTTAAAAATCCGGTAATTCTTTTGGAGATTTATTCACTAAAATTATAAAGAAGAGAACAACGAACATGTATATGTGTATGTATACATAGGGAGAACAACGCGCAATCATCTCAATAAATTAAAAATGAAATTAGACGAAATAGATTTCGACTTCATTGACAACCCGCAGACAGACATAAACACCAAATTTGAAAAGTTTCAGGAATCCCTTTGGTATGCTTGTAATGAATCCTGCCCCATCATTGAAAAAATATTCCTACGGTTCGAATCAACAAACCACGGTTCACCCAAGGTCTAAAGACACCTATTAAACAAAAACACAAACTATGTAAAAATGTGAAGGAACGTCTACTTCCAAAGGAAGTCTACAATCACTATAGAAACATACTTAATTCATTATTAATACACGGAGCTAAGGCTAATTACTATAAACATAATTTGGAAGAATACAAAGGCGATCCCAAACAATACTGGAACCTCATTAACACTAAGTAATCCCTCTTCCCCAGAAAAGCTATTAGTAAATAATGAGGCCATAACGGACAAAACAAATATTTTAAATACTTTCAACGATTATTTCACTGAAGTGTGAGCCAACCTTGTTTCTAAAATATTATCCACGGTGCGGCTTTCGATACGTACCTAGGTCCTTCGTTACCATACTCTTTTTCATATCCCCGACTAAGACACACGACTTAATGACAGCTATAAAACAATTAAAAAATAAAAGTTGTACGCTGGACACAATCCCAAACAGAATTTACAAAGTGTGCATAAACTTAATTACGCCCAGGCTCTCAAAGCTTGTAAACCTTTCCATTCAAAATGGTGTATTCCCAGACTGCCTAAAAAAAGCCTGAGTATGCCCTATCTACAGTATAAACCGGGTGATAAAACTTCCCCCTCAAACTACAGACCCATCCTCCCAACCGTCATTAAACTATACGTGAAAGTAATATATTGTATAATCAAATAATAAAATTCATATTCAAATACAAAATCATACACAAAACAACAGTTTGGCTTTCTAAGTATACACACGATAAATGAAGTGATAACCGCAATATTAGAGGAACTTTATAGCAATCTCGACGACCAAAAAACTTCAATAATCATCTTACTTGATATAGCTGAGGCCTTTGACACAGTATCTCATGATATATTCTTAAAAATATTCGAACACTACTGCTTCAGTTGACTACCCTTAAGATGGTTCAACTCATACTTGGCTAACAGGACGCAGTTTATAGCACAGGATTCTTTTACCTCACAAACAAGATATATATCTCACGGGATACCCCAAGGGAACATTCTGGTACCTATCCTGTTCCTCCTTTGCCTAAACAACTTTCACAGGTCACTAAATAACTCTTCCTGCTACCAGTATGCCGATGATACTTCAATCATAACCTCACATAAAGACTCGCTACCACTCCAAACGACTACCAACACTGAACTCCAAAGTGTTTATGAAATGACTTAATGCCAACAAACTATCCTTAACTATTAAAAAAACAGCTTATATAGTCATCACAAAAAAGAAATCGTTGCCCACTTTAAACCTACACATACATTCAATCCCTGTTGAGCGAGTGCACTCGGCAAAATTACCATCGATTCAAACCTCTCATTCAGAGAGCACACTAGAGATCTATGCAACAAATTCGCCAAGGTCTCATTCATAATTACGAAAACAGGTGCGGCACTCCCAAAACAGGTTCTTCGATCCATATACTTCACCATGGTGTACCCACACCTACAATACTGCATTAATACGTGGGAAAGCACACGTCACTATTCGCTACAGCCATTGGTGGTAATGCAAAAAAAAGGTTAATTAGGAAAATCTATAAATCGAACAAGCATAATGAAAGTACAGATCAAATGTTTCACGAGTTAAAAATTTTCAAACTGGGAGAAATCCACAAACTAAACATTGCCTCATATATTGTATGTATCAAATCGTCCATAATACTGCACCAGTAATCATCCAAAATAAAATATTACCATCCCAAATACAACACCTCTTTAACACAATACACCCAGACGCGTGCATCACAAAACCGAACTATACTCTAGATTGTGCAACTCGATCCTTATCTTCAGCTGATCCAAACCTTTCGAATTCACTTGATCAAGAGATAAAACAATCCAGGACATTCAAAATCTTCCAAAGTAAACTGAAAGACAAATTCATCAATTCATACAAGCCATAACTCTGTATCCCCTGTCTTATTTCTGTAAAAAAATTAAACTACATACTCTTGTTTCGATATTTATTTCATATTTCTACATAGTTGAGCAAAAATAATAATAACCGGTAAAACAAATCCAAATATGAGCAAGGTCCAAGGTATCTAAGGTTATTAAGATGCACAATGAGCAAAGTATTTAATATTTCGATATTTTAATTACATAATGTTTAATTATATGCTGTATAGTTTTATTATATTTATATTTAATTATATTAATAATCGATTGTTAATATTAACATTTCATACTTGTATTAATAATATTGTATTAATACTATTAATAATATCAATATATTTAATTATATTAATTATATTTAATTATGTTTCAGCGTCTAATATCCAAATAGATACGAAGGTATAATCTTAGCTGAATACCTATCTGTAATTATGTGTAGTTATGTGAATGTGTAATCCTAGCTGAATATCGTAATTGTATGTATTTCTAAACATACTGTATGTTTAAAGCTCAAAGAGATAATCTCCATGTACTTCTCTCTCTTTGCCTCTATATCTTTAAAGCTAGTGTAACTTCACTACTCTGCGTTATCTATCATGATTTACCATGCAACTTCGTTCTGCCAATAAAGCATAAAATTTGCTTGTTAATAGTAATTCTTTGCTATGTAAATATATGAAGTAGGACATCTACAGATCTACAGAAGCTAAGGCTAACAAAGACCCTAAGATCCACTCTAAGGTTAGCCCGAGAGAAAGGAAAGAGTAGGGGGTTAAGAGAAGAGAAGAGAATAAGGGGTTAAGTAAGGAGCAACAACTATCATTCGTGGGTTAACATTCATTCAGAAAAAGAGAAAAAAGACTCACCATCATCATCCGCCGGCCACTGCCGACAAGTCAGAAAAATAGTTCGGAGAGAATAGGAGATGGGTGAAAGATGAAAAGAAGTGAAATAAGAACGCTTACAAACCATGCAAACACAGTTAACTCACAGTCATACCATGCAAACTACAAACATGCAAGAAAACAGAGTTACAGACATGCAAGTAAAAAAAGTAGGTAAAGTTAAACAAAAAGTGGGTTAGTTTACGCTACGAGCTACATCTACGTTCGTGTTAGTCTATTTTTTTTTTTTTTTTTTTTTTTTTGCTGGCATCACACGCTGTCATGTCACAAGCTGGCATTCATCGTCAACAGACTCATCCCCGAGCACCACCCCCAGAGCTCCTGTTGCTAACTTTGTTTTTTCATATTAAACAACGTTAATACTTTTAAAATGTCTGTCAAGACGGTTCTTAAACATATTAACGCTGGCAGAATGAACGACTGACGCGGGAAGATTATTCCATTTATCAATTACTTTAAACGTAAAGAAGTTTTTAGCGATATTAGTAATGAAACGTCTGCCACGCAACTATTATCGAAAGTGAACAATTTGTCAAAATTTACGTTATCAATGTTATTAACGATTTTGAAAACTTCAATAAGCTCCCCCCTTAATCTTCTAGTTTCGAGTGAATACAGGTCTAACTCTTTAATCCTATCTTCATAAGGCTTATTGCGCAATGACGGAATAAGTTTCGTGGCACGACGCTGAACCCTTTCTAACCTATCAATATCGTCACGCAAGTACGGGCACCAAAACTGAACTGCATATTCTAAATGAGGCCTGACTAGGGACTTGTAAAGGGGCAATATAATATTCTTCGATTCAAATTCGAAATTACGCGCTATGAAGCCTAACATCCTATTAGCTTTTGCGCAAGACTCCAGGCACTGGTTCCTAACCTTTAAATCTTAGATACGCGTACGCCTAAATCTACTTCCTCGTCAACGCTCACTAACTTCCTATCATCCATCGTGTACGTATAATTATTGTTGCGAGAACCTATATGCAAAACTTTACATTTGTCTACGTTAAATTGCATCTGCCACTTATCTGTCCACTCCATAATCCTATTTACATCGTCTTGGATCCTATTACTATCGTCCTCGTTAACAACCTTACCGCCTATTTTAGTATCGTCCGCGAATTTTGACACGTTACTAGTCAATCCTACATCTATGTCGTTAATGTAAATTACGAATAGCAATGGCCTAACACTGAACCCTGTGGGACACCGCTACCTATATCTAACCACCCCGATTCACTACCATTAACTACGACCCTCTGTCTCCTAGCACGAAGCCATTCTTCTAACCAGTTAGCTACCTGACCGCGTATACCGTGCGCTTTGACCTTCGCAATTAGTCTCCTATGCGGAACTGTATCGAACGCCTTTTTAAAATCTAAATAAATAACGTCAGCTGCTCTATGCCTATCGTATTCGCGCACTATTTCGTTATAAAATTCTAACAAATTAGTTAAACAAGACCTATGGCGTCGAAACCCATGCTGACTACTATTAATCAAATCTCTACTTTCTAAGTGATCGATGACACGATCCCTAACTACAGATTCCAAAAGTTTACCGACAATTGACGTTAAGCTAATGGGCCTATAATTGCTAGCTACTGCGCGGTCGCCTTTTTTAAAAATAGGCGTGACGTTAGCTAATTTGAAGTCTTCAGGAATAATCGCCGTTTCGAGTGACTGATTAAAAATCTTCGTTAAGGGGCCTACGATAACGTCTTTCAAATCTTTCAAATGTCTGGGATAAAAAGCGTCAGGGCCTGGAGCCTTGCTAACTTTTAGCCTATCGATATAATGCGCAATCTCAGCCTCGTAAACAGTTATTTCATCCAAAATAGTCTCGCTACTAAATGGAACGATACCGTCCACGTCGGGGACATTATTTACGTCTTCTACGGTGAAAACTGTCGCAAAAAAGTTATTGAAAATACCCGCCATCGCCTGAGGGTCAGAAGCCAAAGCGCCATTAACATCCACTAGAGGGCCTATGTTATCTTTTACCGGCTTACGATTATTTACGTATTCAAAAAACTTTTTTGGATTATGTTTACTATCCGCAGCTATAAGTATCTCTAAATTACGCTTCGCATTCCTAACTGATCTTTTAACCTGACGTCTAAGCTCGATATATCTATTAAAGTTAGCTGCCGTGCCATTGCGCTTATTAAGTCTATACGCTCTATTACGCTCGTTTATGAACTCGCCTATTTCCCTAGTCTGAACTCGCCTATTTCCCTAGTCCACCACTTCGGCCTACCACGATTTCTAACGCGCTTGGGCCTACGAGGAATAAACTGGTTCTGATTAATCAGTTAAGCAGTTAATCTTTGTTTCGAATTTAATAATTAATTAATCAAAAAACATTTTTCGAAAATGATGGGAAATGATTAATTTTCCTCATAATTTCAGCATCATTTTACCTTAAATTTTGTAATGTATCATTTGAATTTGGCACCTTTTTGCATGTATAAACTGTCTAATCCGCCCATGCCTGATTTCTTGAACTAAAGCAAACTAAATGTTTGAGCAAAATGTTTTCTTCGGTCTTATCTCACGCAACAGAAACAATAAAGCTCTTTCTTATACTTTTCAGAAGTATTTAATTTTTAACCATTTTAACCAGTTAATCATTGATTAATTAGAAAATTTCATCATTCATGACTTTTTCCTAAAAATGATTAATTAACCATGCTCTAATATGAAGGTATTACCATCCTATTTCTCTGAATGTATAATGAGCAAGTGAGTGCGTTTATATGTGTATGTATGTATATATATATATATATATATACATACATATATATATATATATATATATATATATATATATATACACCTCGTTTAGGTTCCGTGTGTTGGTCTCTCCTCACATGAAGGTCAAGCTGGTGGCCCCGCCTCTAGGCCTGGCTTGGTGGAGGAGCAAGTTGCTCTCTTGCGCTCTCCACCGCACATAGCCAGGTACACCCGACTCATCTGGTACCGTCCTGAGCCAGACATCTAGTCTTCTCTTGAAGACTTCAATTTGACCCCTGTAACATTTCTGAGGTCCTTTGGAAGATGGTTAAAAAGTCTTGGCCTCCCCTGACAACCAAGCTATTTTCCTTCAGCTTTGAGGAGGTCCCTTGTTGGACCTTTAATTTGGGAACACTACACATTCTGCCTTTCCTATTTTTCAGCGTTGTTTGGATGGTAATTGGGTTTAGTTGGAGGTTTGGTACCAGTTTTTCGATCATTTTCCATATGTAGATTATGATATATATATATATATATATATAAATATATATATATATATATATATATATATATATATATATATATATATATAAATATATATATATATATATATATATATATATATATATATATATATATATATATATATATATATATAGGGTGGCGCAAAATTCGCTTCTATTGTTAATTTCGCAGCCATCCCATACCTAAAAGAAAAAATAATATATTATAATTAACACTGAAAAATCCTATGATGCGCGACTTTTGTGCCACCCTGTATATATATATATATATACATACACAGGGTGTTCTAAAATTACCTAGTAAACTGTTATATGTCTGTCGATCAGTGGTCGCACGTTGTGAAGAATGTGTTCAAGTTGAAAGAAGACACTCTGGACATCTAAAATAAACAATTATTGTTGTTGTATTTCAAATGAAATTGTTAAATATCGCATAATTTTTGTTAAGATATTGCGTTCATATAAAAATTTACTAGGTAATTTTAGAACACCCAAGTTTACCAAGTAATTTTAGAACACCCTGTATATGTATGTATCTATGTATGTATGTATGTATATTAGGGTTATGACATTTTTATAACCTCATGTTCCTGTATCACAAATCGATCAACTTTTGCCCCCTGACAATGAAAATAACAGTTTTTTCGATATATTTTGAAAAAACTTCACCCCAAAATAAAAAATAAAAAATTAATAAAATAATAAATAGAAATTTGCATGTTTATTTAACAATTATTATACATAAACATATATTATATTATACAACATTATACCTATACAATACATATTAATTATACAAATACAATATTATACATTTACTCTATTATTGTTTTAATTGTTTTACTTATTGCTTAAAATAAAGCTGTGATTAAGGTTGTCTTTATTTTTACAGTTTACGTAAAATTCTTGCATCACCTTAATGGCACGTTCCGCACATTGGTTGCTCCTTGGTATAGCTATTGCAGATGGGTCTCTGTTCCAGTGATTTTCCAGAGTATTTAGTGCTTTTCGGTATATTCCGGAGTATTCAAGAAAATACTAGGTAACCAATCTAGAATGGTGCAATGCAGCTGTCTCGAATATACTAATATACTATATTTGCTTTCGGGGTGACATTTTTTTTTAATTCTGAAGAATTAGGCCCTTGTTTATTGTTTTCAAGCAAAAGTTCATCGATTGATGATACAGGAAACAATATTTATGACAAAAAATTAAAAAGTCATAACCCTAATGTATATATGTATGCTGCTTCCTGTAGCAACTGATGGGCTCATCAACTCGCACAAAAACAATAATTGTTGTGTTGCTCTTAATATTGTTTTATATTGTCTATTGTTTCACATTGTCTATACATATGCTTTTGAATGCATTAGGCTAACTGTCGCAATATCATATGTATATGTATATATACAGATTTGTGTTATTATATGTCACTATGTATACCTTTTGTATGCCTTGTAAATGTAGCAAAGAACACTAAAATCATTTTTATTATTATTATTATTATTATTATTATTATTTATTTATTTTTTAGGTTTCTTAAAAAGAACAAACAAACAAACAAATACGGGCGTGGGGACGGTCGGTAAACGTTTCGGGACACGGGCGGCCGGGCGCGGGTTGGGCGTGCGGCTGGGCGGGCGTGTTGCGCGGCATGGGTATGTGAGCTGGTCCTGCTTCACAGGCTTTGGCCCGCCTTCCGGCTACGGCATCTCCGGGTGATACGTCACCCTAAAATATACCTCATAAACGTTCATAAAGTTTCCCCTTAACCTAACGTAACATTTCTCACTCAAATACACCTCATAAAGGGACGTGAGGACCCCTCCGCGTTACGTCATCGTGCCAAAAAATTTTCCGTCTACATTTTTAGCAAATGTTTTTTTTAGCAAATTCAACTGGGTGCGTTGAATCAGAAAAGTTCGGGAACCAATTTATACACCGAACTCCACTATCTGGGTTGTTTTTAATTAAGCCAGATTTATTAGTATTTTTATAATTAAGGACTACGTTAACTCAAAAAGTTTTAAGTAAAGTTGGAAAGTGTTTAAAGTTTACATCATCATCGAGGGTAAGTATATTATTATGATCAAACTCCTTGTGAATTACGCTATTATAGTCCCTTTTTTAAAGTTTTGCCTAAACAATTTTCTAGAAATGGAACGGGATAATATAGTTTATTACCATTGTTGAAAATATTGAAGAACTCAGAATAAAAAAATTCGGGTCTAACAACGCTTAATTCTCCGCGTCATATAGAAGTAAAAGATTTTATCGAGAGAAGATAGTCAAAATGAAGGTGAACATACGAGTTATTATTTGTAGGTTTGCGTGAAACTTCAAATTTGAAGTGATTTGCGTATCTCCGCATTTTAAAATCCAGAAATTATATACATTTGTAATTTTCCTTTTCAACATTAAATTTTATAGGCTGAACTAAATTATTGAGCTTATCAAGGCATTCATCACTATCCAAATTATACGACCGGAAACAACATATTATCTGTATGTACAGATATACAGGGTGCTTCAAAAAATTTACCACTCATATGGCGCTAATATGTCACTGCTTACCACTTAAAGTTCGTGGGTTTTTTATTTATGTACTTGTGTTTATTTGCTTGTTTTTTAATAATAATGATTTTTTCAGGGATTGTGTGAGTGATTAATGAATGAACCCCCATTCAATGGAAATGGCTACAAGGTTAAAGCACTAAATAGTAAATGTTTTTATAAACACCCTACTTATATTCTGCCTCTTACCTCTTTCCTTCATTCTATTACGAGATGTTGTTAGATATAGGAAGCTTTAAAATCGCTTTTTCTTTTCCCCCGTGGGTGTGCAATCAATCAATAGCCGATATATATATATATATATATATATATATATATATTTTCCCATCTATTAAAAACACGTAAATAAAAATAAAAAAGTAAAAAAACTATTACTTGAGAACTTCCAGTACTCTGATATCAGACCTGACCAGCGCCTCCTACTTCATTTACGATCAAAAGGGAACATCATCCTCAACTCTGCCCCAACCAACTCCACTTTTGACCTTTTGTAGGCTTATTCGGAGGTTTTGACTCTCGAACGTTCTCTGTCCTTGTTGACCTTATGTCGTTAAAACAGTATACTTGGACCTACCAGGGACAGGGGCGGAGCTAGCTAGGGACAGGCGGGGCAGTGCCCCGGGGCCCTGGCCTTTGGGGGGGCCCGGGTCGTTGATAGCACCTTGGCAAGGAAAATTAATAAATCGCTGACTTTTAATCTCGGTAAAAGTTAAAACTTAAAATTATGTAATTTCTTATTTAAAAATAGTAAAAAAAAAACAAAACAACGTCTATTTGTCTATATATTAACTATATCTATAAGAAAAAAGCAATTATTTAAAAAAAATTGCAAAAAAACGGCTTCAAGACGTAAAAATTTGTTTTTTTTTGGCATATTTTGAAATCTGCACTTTGTTATGCCGTCATATGAAATATATCATATTGTGATCCAGTTTCAATCTTTGCTTGTGTGTTAGTAAGTATATTATAAGGCTAAAGCAGTTTCCAAGCCTTGTGTTAGTCCGTGCGTAAGAAATTTAGGCTCAAGTGAGTGACTTAATTTAGCGTTCAGCACTTCAGACCCAGTTCCGTAGTGTGTATAGTGACTATAGTGAATCACTGTGTATATGCATGAGTATACGCATGAGTATACCACTTTTGCACTAAACTTTATTGTTACTCGGTTATTGTTAAAATTAATAAAGTTTTCACCCCTCGAAGCATGTCAGAGTACAAGCATAAAAGTGGCTTTAGGGGGCCCGTAAATGTGTTAGGGGGCCCGTAAATAAGTTTTGCCCCGGGGCCCGTGACACTCTTGCTCCGCCACTGGCCAGGGACGTAGCTACGGGTGTGTGTGTGTGGGCTGTCCCCCCCGCCCCAATCAAGAAAAAATTGCAAATGCAGTTGGAATTTTCGCTAATGCATCTTACTAATATTTGTGACGGTCGAAGAACTTTGTTGCTTATGGCCGGCCAAACCACTGGCCAGATATGGATGAGACTTGGGATATAAGGGTAACTGAGGCCGGGAAAGAACATAGGCTATGTGTCGTCGGCCTCCGAGGTCATCTGAGGCCGGTGGAGGCCTCTGTATTCCGGATTGGTTGAAAGATAGTGACATCATAAACACGTCATAAAATGTGCGGAGCTCTAGCGCGTGCTTTTCAGACGATGCATTTATGATTCAGCAAACAAAATTTTAATTTTTTTAATTAGACAAAAATTTTAAGTTTTAAAAATCTCCATATATATTATATAGTATATGCTGTCTGTGTCACCCTAAAACACGGAAACGGCTCCTCGAGAGGAAAATTATTAGGTAAAAGTTACTTAAAATTAATCGAAACCTACGGGAAAATTAATGAATGCCCGGTTAGGTCAACTGTACGCCCTTGACGATTGGTTAGGTTAAGTCGTGATATTTTCGTTAAAACTAACGAAAGTATCACGACTTAACCTAGCCAATCGTCAAGGGCGTACAATTAACCTAACCGGGCATTCAGTTAACCTAACCGGCATTCAGTTGACCTAACCATTTGGTTAATTTTTACATTCACTTCTCATTCTAAAGTTGTTTAAAATTAATCGAAACCTACGGGAAAATTATTGAATGCCCGCTTAATTGAATAGTACGGTGGGATATTTTTGCTAACCGCACGAAGGGCGGGTTCTCTGCAAGGCCGGGTCGCTCCGCTAGTATTCGTTATTTACCGTCTGTGGAACAGATTTTCAATGAATAAGAACAATTAATCAGTAAATAATTCTGTTTATAAAAGTAGTAGTGTCATAAAAGTAGTAGTGTGGGAATAGAGTTATAAGAATAACTCCTAATCATAGCTAGATACTTAATAAGTAGAAATATATAGTTGTAAAAATTATGACTGCATAAATAATCAGTACATCAATACCACTTTGTACGTAATAATTAATATTATATATGACTTATATAGGTATTGTTTGATTATTGCATAGTTGAAAGTTTTCTCATTAGTGGGAATGACTATACAAATAGTTGGAAATTTGTGAAGTCATCCCCCCCCCTCCCTCATTCAATTCCTCCTAGCTACGTCCCTGGGACCTACAAATAGGAATTAAAGGCCATTACATAACGTTCACAATTATGTAGCACCTTTATTACTGTAAAAATAGTGTTTTAATTTAAAAAGATAATCCAAATGCATTTTTTTTTTAGTATTTTCAAAATATGTTTGGAAGTATAACATATTTTGACTTCCAATTTACTTCTGAACATTTTTAGGTATTTAACATATTTGATATAATGTATTATGACCCACATATGAGGAAAGGCAAATGAAAATAAAAATTGCATTGGTGAAACAGGAATTATATTTCCGAAAGAAAAATTAAAAATATTAAAAAAAAAAATTACTATTACTTAACAAAGCTTATTAGACCTAAATAAGGAAAACTTTAAAAGTTTCAGTTAGAGAATGGTTCTAGGTAATTTCGCCGCAAAGAAACTTCACCGCAAGAAATTTCGCCGCAAAGAACCTCGCCGCAAGCAAGAAAATAAGGAAAAAACGCACGAATAAATAAGAAATGTATTTATTTGAAACAAGAGTACTAAAAAGTCTATATAAAAAACTTAGTTAAAAAAGTTTAGTTTATACTAAAAAGTTTATACATAAGTTTAAAAACGTTTAATTCTATTAAAATGTACGCAAGTTTAATGAAATAGACCGCAAAAACTGAAGTTTGTTTTCCGGATTATAATTCATTACTATTCGCTGGAGTCTGGAGTTGACATCTTTGTATTTCTTTTTCATGGGGGATGGATCCCCTAGTTCAATTTGCAGTTGTTTCTTCTTGTTTGCTAAGCTTGCTTCTTTTTTAAAAATTCCTATTAATTTCCAAATATTGGGATGTACACTTGTGACCGCAATTTGTAGAGCATTATGAAACCCCTCTACACTATTATTTGTTCGAGGTAATTCATCGGCAGTCCTTTCATTGACGTTCCAAAGTTCAATTGGAAATGTGGGTACCAGTCGGCGTCGCCGAAGTCCTCGACCTCGTTCCCCTCCAATGTAATGAGTTTCGAAATAGGAAACAAATTCTTGGGGCAAATCGTCATCATCTGTGAGTTCAATAAATCCTTCCACAACGTCCGGAATAGGAAGAAATGCAAGGGCTGCGAAGCATTTAACTGAGGTTGAATTCATTATTTGTATGATATTGCTGTTGAAATCCGATGTTGACGACTTTTCTGTAAATATTTTGGGCTAAATGAAACAAGCAACATGTTATTGTAGCGTTTGGAAATACATTCGAGAAGCTGTTAATGCGTGCTTTTTCAAAGTCAACCATCAAAGATTCGGGCTTGATCTCCGGACGTAGTTCCTTTAAAATGTGGAAAAGTCTACTGTAATTTTCTCGAGTTTTTCCAGGGAGTAGAATAAATAAGCGAGGAATGCTAACATTCCTCATTACTACATATAACGTATAGAGTTGGTAATATATATCTGGACTACATTTGAAAGTGCCATCACATGCCAAATGCTTATAATTCACCAAATCATCTAAACCACTTTCTCTTCCAAACACTAAAATCCTATCCACATCATGTTCTCCACTGTCGTACTGTAAGAACTTTTCTCCGCTTTCAAGAAATTGATATTCTAAAAGGAATCACGTATCCACTTCTTTCTTTAGGGATAGGAGGTACTTTGTCGTTATTCTGTCGCCAATCTCGAATGTTTCGGGCTAAGGTCGGTATTGATGGCATTAAAGCCAGGGTTGCGTCGTCTAAACCTGATGTTGCATCAGCAGTAAGTGATCTTGTTGGTAGTTGCGAAGTCAAAGTGGCAGCTTTCATGGTCGCCAAAGAATGATAAACTTGGGGTTTGGCTGCATTGGAGGTATGTACTATATGCTCACCAATATGTTCACAAATCGATAATGTCTTATCACTTTCCAAAATAGTGTGCACTCTCGCTCCACATTTACTTATTTCACACTTCCAATAAGTTTTTGCTTTGTTTTCTTTCCAATCGGTAAACATAATTCATGTCGTCAACTAATTTCTCACCACCACGGATACTTCTCACTGTAAAAGGCATTTTAAAGGGCTCGAAATAGCAATTATAGTTTAAAACCTAATTTATCGGTTAATGTTGGTTACTGTTGGTGGGGTGGTTGGTTGGTTGGTTTGTTTCATTGTTTTATTGTTGGTTGGTCTTTCTTTCCAATAATAATTTTTTCACGGCAATTTTCTTTGCGGCGAAGTTTCTTTGCGGCGAAGTTTCTTTGCGGCGAAGTTTCTTTGCGGCGAAGTTTCTTTGCGGCGAAGTTTCTTTGCGGCGAAGTTTCTTTGCGGCGAAGTTTCTTTGCGGCGAAGTTTCTTTGCGGCGAAGTTTCTTTGCGGCGAAGTTTCTTTGCGGCGAAGTTTCTTTGCGGCGAAGTTTCTTTGCGGCGAAGTTTCTTTGCGGCGAAGTTTCTTTGCGGCGAAGTTTCTTTGCGGCGAGGTTTCATACGGCAAAATTACCGGACACGTTAGAGAATACCTATAATATGGATAAGATATATGAATACGAACCTAGATTCATAAGCAAACAAATTTAAATATGTTAAATTAAATTAAATTAATTTATTGTTCTATTTATATATGTACACATAACATGCAATGGATGTAATAAGGAATGTATCAAAATGGATCAAGATTTACTCTACGTGTACAGCATAGAACTGCCATTTGTAAGTATATAATATGATTTATTGTTAAAATGGAGGTATTTGGCATAACTTTATATAGTGCAGAACATAGAGATTATTTAAAATAAGTTAAAAGGAAGGAAAAAGTTGTAAATTAAGTACAAAATACGCTGACTGTATACATTGGATGCTGTCTGACATAGCATAAAAACGTAGATACATAAATGTTATATTTATATACGGGGTTATCCAAAAGTCTCTACCTATTTTGCTGAAATAATGATCTTCTATTTTATGGTGAATGTACAAGAATGTGTGATGGTAGTAACACTCCGTATCCAGGGGAAGAAGTGCAAAGAAATTCGAGAAAAATTCGGAAGAAGATTTCACAAACCAGCACCTACAGACAAACCAATTCACCAGCTGGTCAATAAACTTAAAAGAACAAGATCTGTTCATGATGAGGAAAGATCTGGACGTCCAGGTACCTCTCAAGAAAATGTTGAATTGGTAGGAGATACCCTTGAAACAAACCCTAGAATGTCAACTCGCACAGCATCACGTAGACTGAGCATATCGAAAACGACTGTTCTAAGGATTTTGAAATAAACATTAAAAAAGAAAAGTTACCATATTCAAGTGCTACATAAGTTACACCAAGAGGATTATACAAGACGATCCCCCGCGTGCACAAAATTGATTGAAACAATATCATAACGAAAACTTATTAAACTACATTCTCTTCAGCGATGAAGACCATTACACATGCGGAAAAGTTAATCGACATAATTACCGTATCTGAGCTAGTGAAAAACCAACCAAGTTCTACGAATGGGAGAGGGATTCTCCTAAAGTTAATGTCTGGTGGGGTATGACAAGCTTGAAGATTTGCGGACCTTTTTTTCTTTGCAGAAGCTACGGTAACAGGGCCAATTTATCTTGACATGCTTCAGCAGTTTCTTGAATCCCAGCTTCGTTCAGATGGCATTCCCGACACTGTTGTTCGTCACTATGCAAACGTCGTTCGGACGTACCTTGATGAGCTGTTACCAAATCGCTGGATTGGATGTGGTGGAAACAGGCCGTGGGCAGCGAGATTTCCGGATTTAACACAATTAGACTTCTTTGCGTGAAGCAAACAAGAGTTACAGACCTGCAGGATCTGCAAACCCGCATTGTAGCGGCAGTTGCTAAAATAATCTGAGAGATGCTTGAGAATGTATTTCCCAATGCAGTGGACAGATTTAAGATTTGCAGAGACACTGATGGTGCTCACGCCGAATCTTAGAACTAAGCTTGATAAATAAATATACATCTAATTATGTTACTATATTTTTATCCTAAAATACTATTATTTCAGCAAATTGGATAGAGACTTTTGGGCCACCCTGTATAACATCTAGACTGGAGCTAAGCTTACGCATGCTTTTTCCAGGTATATAAATTCTATGTATAATATTAAACAACCGTGACTTTGTACAAAAAATTAATATTTGATACCTTTACATTACACAAGCGTTTTTATGGCTATAAAGGAACAGAATCTTAATTATAATTGGCGTGTAGTGCGGAGGGAACGGAAGAAGTAAGTTGGAATGGAACTGACAAATTAAAGTGACAGATTAAAGATATGGATTGTAAGATTTGATGAATTTATCTTTCAGTTTCATCTTCAAACTTTTTTAAGGAGTCGTTTTATTTTACTTTGTTTTATCTCTTGATCGAAGCTGTTCCAAAGGCTGAGTCCAATGGAGCAGAAAGGTCTATTCGTACAATCTAGACTCTGTCGTGTAATTTGGTTTCCTGATGTACGTGTTTGTTTGTCTTGTGTCGAAACGGTGTTGTTGGGAAGCTAATCTTTTGTTTCGGATGATTTCCGAAGCACTATTATTAACAATTTTATGCATATAAGAGCCATTGTTTAATTTGTAAATATTTTCTACAGTAGTTTAAGAAATTTTAAATCGTGGAACATTATGTCAATACTTTCGGTATGTTTGTTCGATCTAGAAATTTTTCTTATTATTTTTTTTCGCATGACCACCAATGGTTGAATTATTGTTGTGCACTTTCGTAAACGCTAACGCAGTACTGTAGAAGCCGGTGTACCATAGTGTAATATTATGTGTGCGACTTTGGCTAACTTGTTTCCTAGATCTTCAGTGTGTTCTTTGAATGACAGGTTTGTGTTAACCCTTTAATGCGCAGTGTGTGAAATTTTCATCGTTAACTTTGGAAGCAATTTTAGACCTTATTTATAAGGTTATAAGGACGATTTTTGCATCAACTGATTCCGCCTACTTTTCGACTTAATTTGGGTATGAAAGGGTAAAGAGTAGGCTAATTCACAGACGTTTGGACAACTGCACTTGTTTAACATGAGTTGAATTTATATTTAGAATTTATATTTAGACTTTATAAACTGTTTTTTTTTAAATATATAAGGATAGCATTAAGGCAGGGGTGCTCAAACCTGTGCCCGCGAAGCCATTTCGGTGTGCCCCCGAGTAGACCACAGATAAGGTTTTAGAGACTGGTTAATAGAAAGAATATTGCAATTAAAACCAGATAATATTTTTGGTGTTTTAGGTAATTTTTATCATATTTTTTACGCGTGCCCGCCTGTGCTCCAGCATTTGGAAAATGTGCCCGCCTGCGAAAAAGTTTGAGCACCCCTGCATTAAGGCATAAATAAATTCTTTGGAGTTTATTGTTGAAAATTGTTTGGAGAGGCAGTGATTGTCTTGTCATCTGTGTACTGATAACAGGACGAGTTAATGATCGGTGGAAGTCATTTATGTAGAGGAGGAACAAATTGGTGCCAGAATGCTCCCTTGAGGCACTTCGTGGGATATGGATTTTGTCTGAGAAGTATGACAATCACGTTCTATATATTGGGTCTTTTTACTCAAATATAAGCGAAACAATCTTCAGGGTAGCCCCCAAAAGCCGTAATACTCGATTTTTTTTTTTGAGTTGTCATGAGATATTGTATCAAAAGTTTTAGCCAGATCAAGTAGGATGATGTAGGCCGTAAAGAATTTCCCTCAAATTAATTTCTGTGGTGCAACAATCTCTACAGCTCTCCCTGTAATCTAAAATAATTGTAACTGACATAAACAAAACAGAAACTCATGCGCAGACAGAGTAGGTTTTTAATTAAAAACAAATCCTTAGATATTTTCACTCAAAATAAAAAAATATATATTTTTCGTTTACAGAAATGAAAACAATTGACAATAGTTTACAATAGGTTTTACAGTGCGTTGAAATAGAATAATGAGAAAATATTAAAAAACTGTCCAGCATTAAAGGAGCTTATTCTTCCTTACAGAGCAACTGCCTACAGATAGACTGATTAAATTTTCTCTCTCCATATACTTACACCATAGGTGTAGGAGGCAGGGGGTCATGGGGGTCAGTTGACCTCCCAAATTCAGTCCGACTGAATTTTTTCGGGAAATTACACCCGAAAATTTGGGCAAAAGCGCAGTACACATATTTTCAATCATTACGATTTCACCCGAAACTTTTTATAATTTTCATGTAGGATATCATCTATTTGCCCAAAATGTATGTATTCAGATATGGAACCATGCAATATTTGATTATAGAAAGGAAAACCTGCCGCAAAACGGCAGTATTTAAGTACCCCATTTGATATAACCTGTTTCAACTTACTCTATTGTTGTAACTTGTTTGGTGCTCAGCCTTTGAACAGTTGCATATACTGTACCTACAAATAGTGTTTAATAAAAATATGCCTTAAAAATCGATTTTCAGGGTTTCGTTTATTTTTTAGAGCAAAATTTGCTTGCCCTGATAGAATTTAACCGCTTAAGCAATTTCAGTTATTTTTAATCATTGCGCCCATCGTTCCACAAAACATTCTGTCACAGTAACCTTGGGATTTATTAATTTTTCTTTGCTTTAAGAAATGTGAGTGACCATTGATTGATTTTAATCCATTCGATGTATAGATTATTCCAAAATTCTGTAATTCTATCTCCAAATAACTGTAAAAATTCCTATTACAGTGAAAAGTAGGGTTTGTCTTCGAAACGTACACTCTCCATATGTCATGTTCAATGTCCGTGGTGTATTTACTTTCCTTGACATTTTTTACTAATATTATCGGAGTAAGTTATTTTGTAACTCTGAACATTAAAGCACATCTGTACTTTGAATATGTTCTTACGTTTGAATTTCGGCAGCCGCTTAAAGATTTCCTAAGTATGAGAATAATAATCACTTGCTTTGTTTATTCTCTTCTAATTTTGACGGGAGGGACGAATGATGACAAGGTTAATGATGCAGTCATACGCACTCCCTTATGTATTTATATTATACACAAATTATCTTTACAAGTTCAATTCAATTTCAATTGAATTTGTAAAGATAATTTCTAGACACCCTGTATGTGAGATGTGGACACTGTAGACTAGAGAAAAATATAGCGTTTTAAAAGTAGAAAATTTAATTTTGTTAGACTAATAGAAAATTTGGAGTTTGTGATTGTTTTCAAATATTGCCGAAAAGATAGTTTGTCATGAAGCACAACGAATATTTTCTCTTCATTGGCACGCGATACTGTTTGCAAGTCAATAATTATGCTGAATTATTTTATTTTTAACCAAAACGTTGATTTTAGTTTTATTTAAGGATAATTTGTTGGGTTTCAGCCGGTCATAGACTACTACTCTGTTGTATTTACTCTCTCATTAAGGATGCAAGGTCAGTTTGATTATAACAAGGAAATATAATCTGTACACTGAAAGCCTTTCTCATTAGGCGAGTTATGAAAGATATATATATATAATATATATATATATATATAATATATATATATATATATAATATATATATATATATAAAATACAGTATGCAAAATATTTCCTTGTGAGACTCCATGTGTAATTTTTAATTTTGGCGTTATAATGCTAGTTTGTTTGACTTCTGTTGCTTAAATGTGCTTTAAACTAATTTAATGCAGCATCCCGGGCTTACATTGAGTAATACGCATTTAGTGGCTTACGGATCACCAATTTGATGTGGCCAAGAAAGTAGGCTTGCTATAATTTATGAATTGAATTGAATTTAATAATTAGGGTCACCAGCTTGGCTTACAGCCAAACAAACAATATTTAATAAAGAGAGAGAAATTACTTTGTTGTTTTGTGTTTAATTAGGAAAATAAATCAATTATTTGTTCACAGTGATTAACAATTCAATAACGGTAGTTATAGTGATTAACAATTATATAACGGTATTTATACTATGCTAAAGATGACTGAGTATTAGCAATAAGAAATAGTTATACAGTCTAACTGTTAAGCAAGTACACTAATTCAGGTAGGCTAATGAGATATGCTGAGGTGAACACAGAATAAGTAATGAAGGTACGGTACAGTAAATGGATTAGGTCGGTAAGAATGAAATGCATAAATGAGCACATAATCTGATGCAAAATAAGTAAGTTATATACGAATGAACACAATAACAAAGTGACACAAAACTACGGTAGTGGTACAACACTTGAATAGGCCTACTGCGGTCTCAACGGGAGAGTTAGTTTGAACGGCATTGAAGACACTTTCTAGGGCTTACGCGATTAGGCTGAGTTTGTGGACTAGTACGGCGTAACCAAAAACACTGTAGGCCGAGTGAAGACCGACAAGAGGGTTACCTCGATGCTGGATAACTCTGGAGACTGAAGAAACTTACGTGAAGGTTTAACGTCCTGCGTTTCGCCGTGGGGTGACTGAAGACGTGTTGAGGGCCTTTGTGAAGGAGGATGTGCTGAGGGTCTGTTAAGATACTTATTGAACGGGCGCCGATCGAATTGTGGTGAAGGATGAGTGAAACCAGGGCCAGAAGGACGACGGCGGTAGAGTGATGTTTGCTTCTAGCGGGAATGAAATTATAGGGCAGTAGTTTTTTCAGTTGTGGTTTTACCATCGGTAATAAATAGTTATTTAATTGATTGGTTGCATCTAAGTTTTCGTTGTAAGTGATCGTATCTTCAATTAAAACCAGCGTCCGCGTAGCTCAGTTCACCCTATAAATGAAGTGAAAACATTGAAGTCGAATCCCAATGATGCTGGTAATAGTAACAATAATACAGGAGTTTGAACAATGGGTCGCATTAGTTGGCTTGAGCTTTTTGCCAGTTTCTGATTATTCTCTACAATTTTGTTCTTTTTTCTTCTGTAAAGATTCATTACGGTAATTTCCGTTTTTGAATCATCTATGTACTATTAAGGTAGGTTGATTTTCCGCATTTTTTTAGATATCGACTTTGGACTAGTCGAGATACTCAGGGCTTAATATGATAATAACTGACAAAACATTTCAGATCCCTAGCTTTAACCGTTTTTTGAGGAAACCGTTTCAAAAATCGCCAAAAAATCGTACCGAAAAATACCGCATTTCGCAATTTTCGGCCGAAAAAAACATGCTATTTTCATAAAAAAAATCCTGAAAAGAGTTACAATTTTATTGAAAAAAAGTAAAAAAAACATGTACAGAGTCAAATAGACACATTTAGATCCCAAGATCATCATAATTTTCACTGTAAGAGCCCTTAGAAGAAAAGGAAGGCCTCATCTGGCGGCTTAGGGCTTTGGCCAGAATGTGTTTGTGCCTTGATTCGAGTCCATAAACAGTATGGGAAGCTTCAGATGTCAGCTTCACGGCCCTTTCAACACTGAGAATGTGAAGGCAGATCAGGCAGCTCCAGCTTGGTGCCATTCAGCAATGCTTCTTGAAGCTCCTGGTCAGAAAAGTCTTCTGTGAGAGCAGGTTCACAGATGCCACTTTGAGAAAGGTTGATTAGTTCTGACCAGTGGGTAGCTTCAATGTTGATGGCTGTGATCTTCTTCAGCCTCTTCTTGGCTGGCTTCCCAATTCTGAAAGAATAATAATTAATTTATGTTTTATTCCAGTTTAAGATTTAATCCCTATTAGTCTCAGAATTGCTGATTTAAATTAAACTTAAATTAAAAAAAAACAAAAAAAAACCCGAGTTCTATAAATCCCCATAATCGAATTTTTTTTCAGAAACAAGGTAAGATTATTTCCATTATCAGAGGGGAAGGGGGGAATTGGGATAAGAAAATGTGAAAAAAAATTCAATTATGGGGATTTATAGAACTCGGGCCTTTTTTTTATTAAATAAATCCCCATAATCAAATTTTTTTTCACATCTTTTAAAATTAATAAATACTTACCTGATGGACAGAATTTTCTTGAGAGCAGCTTCTCTCACTTCCAAGTCATCAGACTTCATCATGGAGTACAGCACATTCTCGGGCAGCAAGGAAAAAGCATTGTACTTCAGGTTCTTGAAAGCAACACCCTGGATTTCTTCAGACTGCTGCTTGATCCTCTGGATCATATTGAAGATGTACAGCTGCTGATTGTGGAACTTGCTGTCCCTTTTGATCTCAAACCAACTGACTGCATACACTTCCACAATGAACTTGATGGCCTGGTAAAGCTTATCCTGTAGTTCTGGAGGGTAAGCACCTCTGGTCCACAGACACATCAATCTAATTGCCAAAGTCAACCATCTTGCATGGTTTAATGGTCCAATTTTCCAGGCAGCAAATCTTGGGTTGACTTTGCCCCTGGAAATTCCAAGCACATACTCCAAAAGAAGCCTCTGGTCGCTACTGAGATCATTCAGTGTCTCCTCAGCAAATTCCATGTCATCCAGGGGGCCACTGAGTTTGGTGAATTCCACTTGTGGCAGATCTTGGTAGTCAATTTCACAGTTTTCCCAGCGGACCAGTGAAAGCAGTGGGACTTTTGGTACTGCCATCAAGATGCTTGAAAACAGCTCTGAAAGGAAGCTCATTCTGATGGAGTGAACAGCCAATGGTGTGCAATTTCCGCTCAATTTTATTTTCCAGAGCTGTTACAAGGCCTCCCTCCCAGCCAGTGTTTGTATTTGTGTAAAATAAGAGATAAAATCCTGAAAAAAATTGATTATTAATTTCTATTACCAGGGGGCGGAGGGAAGGAAGATTACAGGAGGAAAATGCGGATATTTTTCAATTACAAGCATTGAATTTCCTTCCATTTAAAAGGCACCTAATCGCACTAAGTTAGGTCAGTTAAAAGTTTAAAAAATAATAGCATGCCTTCTTACTGGGAGGACAAGTGCAGATTATGTGCTGTGTTTGACAATTTTCTTTCTTGCACTTCACAGCATTGTCATCACAGGGACGAACAGGTAGCTTACAGGTGCAAGCAGAAATATCAAAAAGTTTATCCAGCTTTCCCTCCAGATTCTGCTCCTGGACTGTAGAAAGAGATTTCCTGTTTATCTCTTTTGCTTTCTTGAAGCACACTTTATCCACCAATTTCACTACATAATATTCCTCATACAGGGGCAGCCGCGGGTTCACTGCCTGCCAGATCTCAATCACATCCTTTGCTATCATTTTAGCAATGTCATAGTCTTTCAAGTCCGGGTGGCTGTTTTGGAGGAAATAACTGTACTGAATAACTTGGCGGAGGGTGGGAGGCTCTGTTTTATCCAAAGGGGAAGGCTGGCCACTGAATTTTTTGGCACTATCACTTCGAGTTAACACTGCAGACTTCCGTTTTTTACACATTTTTATGAAATATCTGAAAATAAACACAATTAAATGAACGCATCATAAAATAACTTAATTTAATACACATTTTATAGGTAAATGTCATTAAAAAATACAAAATAATACACTAATAAACATCTATAATGCATTTACAATAAGTTTCAAGCATCGTTTTGTTAAAAAAAGCCGAATTTTAATTGATTATTTTGATGAAATAAGGCCCGATATTTTGTTTGTTTACATTGCGCGAATGCCGCGCGCGCGATTTTACGCGTAAAATTCGGCAATTTTACAACTTAAAAATAATTAACAATCCTCAAAAAATACAATCATTTTCACAAATATGAGTTGGTGCAACGTTTTTTATACATTAATGCCTTTCTATCTAGACTAGTCCAAGATCACAGTTCCAAAATCAACCTACCCTAAATTGTACTATGTAGTCCTAAAATTTAGTGTTATAAATTGCTTTTTTCATTACAGTAGGTTACTTAATCTGTTTCTGTCAGTGCTCTATTTTAAATATATTAGAAAAATCTTCCAACTTGAGAACGAAGTTTGTCTGTTTGTGCGAGTCGAAAAGTCATAAAACGAAAAAGGAATGAAAAAGAGAGCGTTCTTTTATCACTCAAAACAAAAACTTCTTCTAGTAATCTTCTTCAATAAGAATTTACTGGGTTTTCTCTTCTTACTCCAAAAAGAAGTTTCCTGAATCTTATGTTCTATGATAAGAAGTTGCGAAAATATCGAGAAAAGACATTAAATGTAAAAGAAGGGGTTTTCAGTCATAACATACAATATTTAAGAAGTTTGCTAACTGTCGATAAAGAGTTTAACCATGGAACCAAATTACCAGCTGGGTAAAATTAACTTAATGTAATTCTTATATCTACTAAAACAATTAGGAAATTTTAACTAATTTCACTGGAAGTACTACGAGTATTATATAGCATTGTTCATTTTAATTAATAGAACGGATAATTTGAACATTATGTTTAAACTACAAAACTCTCTCAATTACAAAATTTATATTTACATTTATGGGTTACGCATATTGGGTAAGTCCGTTTTCCTGTTCAGCTAAGTGAAGACAATGAGGACAGGGGTTCGACTCCCAATGATACTGGGAATAGTAATAATACAGGAGTTCGAGCAATGGGCCGTATTAGTTGGCCTGAGCTCTGCGAGGGTTTTTAACCCATCTGACAGCTTATTATTACGCATAGTTTAAAAAATAAATCAAAATCTATATAGTGAGTACGTTTCACTAAATTTTTTCAGTCATCAATGTTCCATCAAGTTACTAAGTATTCTAATTATTTTCATTATATTTCAACCCAAATTTATTTGAGATCCATTTTACTTTTATTTAATACAACTAAATTTCCAACTAAAACCACAACTCCGAATGGTACAATAAGAAAAAGACTTCGTATAGCGAGTGATAGTGGACATCGTCAGAAAAGCCGTTCGAATACGGAAAGAGTAAAATAAATGTACAAATTGTGTTTCTATATGCATAATTTGCTCACAGTGAGTACAGTGAAGGGAATCTCATAAGATAGATAAAATATTGTAATATAGAACGAATATTTTAGGACATTTGATTGTAAATGGACACCGAAAAGAAGAAAATGCAAAAAGAAGCGAACTGGTAAAAGAACACTTAACTGCCCTAAAGTGTCACTGCCCCTCAGAAGAAGCCATAATTACGTTTTGAAGTTTTATTTTATTTGTTCTTCTTTTCTAGTAATTACAGTAGCACGAAAAGGAGGAAAAACATACCCTTGAGTAATGTTGTAAAAAGTAATTTAATTATCTTAAGTGAGGAGTTTCTGTTTTATATATACAATATATACTCCAAATAAGCCATAAATCAGAAAGCAACATATATGTATATACACATACAGTGGCGCTTATAAGTATTTGTACAGAGAAATATTTTAATTCTATTGGTTCTTATTTTATACCTTGCAAAAGATAGTTATGAAAAGTTTACCGTTCGTTTGGAAAATGTGACAAATAAAAACTTTAGTTCAACTCCAACATATAAAGTAAAACATCAAAGAATTTGAGTCAAATAAAAGAAAATATTCTATTCCTACTACTAATGCAAAAGATCCTTGGTTTAACTTTACTTGCTCCAATGCTGCCCGCAACAGACAAGAGCCTTTCAGAAGGTACCGTTGCCATCCAACTCCTGACTCTCACTCAACTTATATTTCTGCCCGAAATCGTGTAAAATTTGTTCTTCGACTCTCCAAAAATTCCTTCATCAGTCAAAAATGTGAAACATATTTAATTATAATTCTTCTCGCTCTTTCTGGCACCTAGCCAAGAACCTTTCCAACAACTTCTTCTTTCCCTCCTCTTTTCCATTCAGATGGTTCAGTTACCGTCTCTTCTTCTGACAGAGCTGAACTCTTCGCTCAAACTTTCGCCTCCAACTCAAACATGGACGATTCTGGTGCTGTTCCTCCATCTCCTCCTCCCTCCGAGTTAATTATGTCTGAAATTAGAATCTCTTCCAAAAATGTTCTTTCTGCCCTATGTGTGCTCAACTCTAGGAAGGTGTACGGTCCTAATGGTGTCCCTGCCGTTGTTCTCAAGAACTGTGCTTCTGTGCTGACACCTCATTTAGGCAAACTCTCGTCTTTGTCTTTCATATGGTACTTTTCCTTCCTGCTGGAAGCTCGCTTTCATTTAGTCTGTCCCAAAGAAGGGTAACCGCTCTCAACCACCGAACTATCGTCCGATTGCCTCTTTTTTTTTGCCTTTCTAAAGTTTTTTAATCTATCCTTAAAAGGAAGATTCTTAAACACCTTTTTTCTCACAATCTTCTTTCAGATCGTCAGTATTGGTTCCGCAAGGGACACTCTACTGGCGATCTTCTCGCGCATCCCTCTGAATCTTGGTCATCGTCCTTCCTGAATTTTGGTAAAACCTTTCTGTTGCCGAAGACATAACAAAATTTTCGATAGAGTTTAACGCAAATCCTTAATTTCCAAACTGCCCTCCTTCGGTTTATGTATATCCTTTTATCTCCGTCTTCATCTCTGATTTCCTTTCTGGCGGATCTATAGCTGCGATTGTAGATGACCAGTGTTCTTCTCCTAACGTTATAAATAGTGTTGTTCCTCAGGCCTCTGTCCTGTGACCCACTCTTTTCCTCTTATTGTCAATGATCTATTGATTCGTACTCCCTGCCGTATCCACACCTATGCCGATGATTCTACTCTTCACTTCTCCACCCGTTTCAAATGCGCCCCTCTCAACGATCACTCCATACTTCACGTGGGATGGCTATGATGCGCCTGACTGCTGATCTTTCTACTATCTCTGACTGGGGCAGAGAAAACCTTGTGGCTTTCAAAACCTCAAAAACTCAGTTCCTTCATCTATCTATTCGTTACAATCTTCCACACGACAATCCCTTACCTTCAACAATATACAACTCAATCGTTCATCTTCTCTTAACATTCTTGGCATTTCCTTTCTTGTGATCTTTCCTGGAAAGCT
The DNA here is from genome assembly GCA_023014485.1 of Bathynomus jamesi. Taxonomy (NCBI): domain Eukaryota; kingdom Metazoa; phylum Arthropoda; class Malacostraca; order Isopoda; family Cirolanidae; genus Bathynomus; species Bathynomus jamesi. The sequence goes on along the minus strand of JAJOZX010000159.1, from coordinate 1,663,958 downwards.
CACGTGTACTCTCTTTCAAAAACAGCTTCCAAGAGGTTAGGTGTGTTGTACCGGCTCCGCAGTTTCTTCACTCCCACACAGTCGCTGTCTCTGTACAGTAGTCTTGTCCGCCCCTTTATGGAGTACGCTTCTCGTATGTGGGGTGGCTCAACTCTCTAACTGCATTCTCGTATGTAGGGTGGCTCAACCCACACAGCTCTACTTAACCGGATGGAATCAAAGGCTTTTCGTCTCATCAATTCTCCGCCTCTTAGTGACTGTCTTCAAACCTTCTCTCTTTGCCGCAATGTTGCTTCACTCTCTCTTTACTATCGCTATTATAACGGACACAGCTCTTCTGAACACGTTAACTGCATGGCTCCTCCTCTGAGGAGAGCACGTAGTACCAGACTTTCGACACATTGTCATTCCTTTTCTGTCCGATTCTCTAATGCAAAGTTTAATCGGTATTCTCAATATTTCATCCACTCAACCGGTGAACTCTGCAACAATCTTCTTCAACTCATCTTTCCTCCTGTCTATGACCTCCAATCTTTCAAACGCAGTGTCGAAGCATTTCGAAAACCTTGGACCTTGAATTTGGCTCTCTTCTTCCTCTGTAGGGGTGTGAAAACGTTTTTACGGGCATTCGCCCTTGGCCCTTCCTTCCTGTATTAAAAAAAAAATGAATTTCATACGTGGTATTGAAGGCACTTTAGAAAACCTATTGGGTTAGGCGGAGTTTGTACAACGATGTAAAACACTGTAGGCCAAATGAATTAGGTCTATGCAAAAAACATTAAACAGTAAGCCAAAGTATGCTAGGCTGTTGGTCGCAAGGCCCTATAAGCAACACTTTCAATGAGTTTGTAATATGTGGTGAACGAGAGCCTAAGGTACTGGTAGAGATGTTTTCAGGAACGTGCTTGATGACGGACTGGTTTGAAACTTCGCGGGTTAACCGCTCGAGAGCTGTAAAAACCGTGAAAATGTTTTTAAGGCTTCTCATAGTTGTAACTGACGCAGCTGTAAGAGAAAACTTTCGTCAGCGTTTTTGAGCCGTTGTAATCTTGTACGGGTAAACAGAGAAACTCCAACTCTGATGCCGAGAACAAAGAGCGTCCTTGTGATGTTTTCTGACGCAGGTGCAGCTTCTGCTGGCGAAACTGAATGGCTAATGTTGGTAAGTGCTTTATGATAAACTCCAGGCATTCCATGGCAATTAAGGCGTTTGTACGAACATCGAAACTATATCAAGGTTAATCTTTTGTGATGGCCTCAGAATGAACTAGAGAATGTTTATACAGCTTATATATATATATATATATATATATATATATATATATATATATATATTTTTTTTTCCAGTTTTTTCCAGGTTTATAAAATTTAATGAAAAGAAGCCAATTCGATAAACTTTCAGATAGATTCCAATGAATGTTCTACTTACTTTTCGAGTAATTTGATAATGGCTTAAACACCAATCCGCAACAATGATGTCAAGCATTTTTAGTACCAATAACGTGACTTTGCTTACCCTTTTTTGTATTCCGAAAAAGAATTGTTACATTTAAAAATATGAAGGTTTTAAAAACTTAAAATTTTATATTAGTGTAAATTAAAATTAATTATGTTTGCAGTGAAAGATTAATCAGAGAAGCGCCGTAGCTCAGTGGGCAACACCGTTTCCCTGTAAGTGAAGTGAAAACAATGAGGTCGGGGTTCGACACTATCGATGGTGATGGCAATAACAGTACAGGAGTTGGCGCAATAGGCTACGTTCGGCTGGCCTGAATGAAGGTCGCGCTACCTTCTTGCTCTCTTGATTGATCATTATCAATGGTTAATAAGCAAATTGTTAAAAACTTAATCTTTTTCTATCAAATAGGAATGAACCTAAATGTCTGCAAGAGATTTTCGTGATAAGCAAAGATAAACTTTATTTTCCTGCATTACGAGATACTTTTGACTACATGGTTTTGTGTCCTTAACGAAACACGTTCTTACCGCCTTTTTGGACAAAAATCGACAATCAGAAAGTTACAATTTATAGAAATTTTTTCCAACGAGCGTAAAAAAAAGCAGCAAACAGATTGAAATGTAAATTTGACTTTAAGATTTGACGTGAAAAATGTTTAAAATTCTGAATTGTAAATTTTGACAAGGGTTTGATGATTCTAAATATATTGGAAAAATTTTGCAACTGGAACGCGAAGTGTGTTAGTTTGTTAGAATCAAAAAATAATAAAAGAAATGAAAAAAAGAATTAGTTCTATTGTACAATATACAATGAAAATAAGCGATAAAACAACAAATTGCATAGTTATGGACAAGTTATAAACGCTGCAATTCGCTTTAATGTATTCAAACATGGCATCATCCATCTATCAGCTACGTTCCCTCTTAAAAATTTCATTGCGGTTTTATGAAAAAACTGATTAAAAGTTCCTTAAAAATTCTAATTATTGAAATAAAATGAAAACGATACGAACGAAGCTCAAAGCCACGTCTGACTCAGGCTTTTTGTAATCTCTTAAGAGATATTTATGAACTATTTGCTGTCTGGACGCATCATTCGCCAAAAAGCCGTTGTGAGCTCATCCAAAATAAGGAATTATTCCTTTCATAAGCCTCCGAGACATAATAAAGATTTAAGCTTAAAATGCATCGCGTCGTGATGCAATTCGCTTAAAAGCCTTCGACGACATTCTTAATTATGGCCTATTTAAGTCACATATTATTATTATTATTATTATGTACACGAGTCATCTGCATTAATTACTAGATTATCACCGCCTTCATACTTCGTCAGCATATAAATCAGTACCAGGGAATGATATATATATATATATATATATATATTAAAATCTCTGTAAAAGCACTTTATTCATAAAAAAATACTAATTTATATTATCTGTTATTATTTCTTGAAATAGAATGAGCAATTTAGTTTCCCATTTTTCTATATCTTTATTCCTCCATCTTTACTTACCTTTTTATTTTTTGTCTTCTTCCTTTCTTACTTTTCGATCCTCTTCCTCTTCTTTAAGAAGAGAAAATTCTTCGGAAATTGATGATCGCATTCAACCGGGATTATTCTTTTAACGCCAAAAGAGATTATTATCCTTTCAGCTCTTCATGTGAAAATTAAGTTTCCTCTTTCTTTTTTTCTGGGTTGCCAGACACTATATTACTCGCAGTTTCTGCTTCCTGCTTTCTATTCTTTTATTTTCAATTTATATATATATATATATATATATATATATATATATATATGGGATGAATTGCACAATTAAACACGTGAAATAAATGAATGATGCAAACTCACAAGGAAAAAGAAAAATGATTCCAAGGTCTTTCGTGTATTCAGAAGTACACCTCGTCAGGGAAATGTTCCCTGACGAGGTGTACTTCTGAATACACGAAAACTCTTAGAATAATTTTTCTTTTCCCGTTTGGTTTTGCACCATATATATATATATATATATATGTGTGTGTGTGTGTGTGTGTCATAGCTTTGGCGTCACAGCTTTGGCTTCCATCTAATCATTCGGGACACACAGATCCTTTACATGTTTTCTGACATATCTCCAACAGCTATTCATCTGCCATTCTCCTTCCATATTTAATATCTCTCGCTGCATATTTCATTCATTCCAGCTGACATATTGTGTCTTTTTCTTACTTTATAAAAGGGGATTTGCACTGGTCATTGTTCTTGGGAATTCTGCTCTGAAAGATGAGTTCTGTTTGATTTCCGCTTTAGAGGAAATGTTCTTGAAACATTTATTTTGCTTTCTCAGAGTTCCTTTTATTATTCCTCTATTTCCCTTTCGAGAGAAACAGCGTGGAAAAGTAGCAGGAATATTTGGGTAAAAGTAAGTATTTTTGGCGAATTTATTTAAAAGTGTTTTGATATTAATGTTTGTAGTCGCTAATTAGGTGTGGCAAAATGAAGACACAAATAAAGTGAAGTTTCGTGAGCAGCATCTACGAGGCAGACCCATTCAAATGCTTTGCAAACTAGGGACCAGTCCTTGCTTAGTTAGTCCTCTCCATTAGTTACCATAGCTAAAATCTCAACGTACAATTTAATTTTATAAGGTTGTAACGTATATTCTGCTCGATTTTTTAGTTCATTCAGAACAAAAATTAAATGACTTATAAGGACAAATTAATCATCAATATAATTCCCTTCTTTTTCTGTAACCTCCTCCTACCTGTAGAAAAGTTTTTTTATGCCACGTTCGAAGAAATCCCTTGGTTTCGAGTTAAAAAAAGCGATCACTTCGTTTTCGATAGCTTCCCTGGATTGCAACTTTAGTCCATCTAGGTGGTGTTGCAGACTTCTGAATAACTGGTAGTCTGAAGGTGCGCTGTCCGGAGAATAAGGTGGATGAGGCATTTTTTTCCCCCCAACCAAATGCCTCCAATTGGGCAGTGGTGATTCGAGCAGTGTGAGGGCGCGCGTTATCCTGATGGAATAGAACACCTCTGCGATTAATTAATGCAGGACGTTTTTCTTGTAATGCCATCTTCAATCGTTGGAGTTGTTGGCAGTAGACTTCAGCTGTGATTGTTAGGTTATCTGGCAGAAGCTCAAAATGAATAATTCCTTGCATATCCCACCAAACGCATAGCAAAATTTTCTTTGGATTGGGTCTATTCCTTGGCTGAGGTTCAGGCTTCGTTTCACGGCTAAGCCACTGATGTCGATGCTTAACATTGTCATAGAGGACCCATTTTTCGTCCCCAGTGACGATCCGATTCAGAAACGGTGCCTGCAGTTGCTGAGAATGGAGTAATGTGCAAATATCGATTCGATGTTGAAGATTCGCTTGTGACAAATCATGCAGAACCCATTTTCCAACCTTCACTACTTAGCCATATGACCATTCATCATCATTTGAAGCTGTTAGGAAAGCACCGAGTTGCAAGCCAAGTTCTCTTACAGTTACCGTTGGGTTTTCCTCCATTGTTGCTTTCAGCAACTCTTCATTTATGTCTGGTAAAAAACTCAGCCAGTAAAGTAAAGGCGAAGGTCAATGGGTACCCACACTCTCTGTCATAAGTACAATTATGCCGAGCGTCAAAAGACGGCACAACGGAGCTCAGGTTCACAGTAAGGGGTAGCTCATTGCTCAACACTACCCTTTACCTCCCCCCGCGTTGATCGAGAGAGGAAGGCGGGGAGCGAACCCGGGTACTTCAATTGAACTTTATTGCTCTCTCGGTGTTCAAGTAGTTCCAGTTTGTAGAGTTGGAAATTTTTGGTTCTTCTTTCAAGGCAGTCGAAAATTCTTATAAAAGCCTCATTAACTTCCAAATTCAGATATTGCAAGCTTAGGAATAAAGTTTGGCGAATACCATAAAAGGAAACTGGAATGACATTTCGCCGCTTATATCTTGAAAGGCCCTAGCTCAAAAATTTGAAAAACGTTTTTATCGAAAGACTGGTTCGTTTTCATGTTCTGCACCTTGTCTCAAAAGGGTCTAGCTTTCCTCCAACCAGAAAGTATTTTTAGCATTGAGACGAATTTGAAAAAAATATATAAATATATAGAGCACCAAAACAGTTTTTCTTGTTTCCTGAACAACTGACTTTTTGCGAGCTTAGGCCTGTCAAGATATAAGCGACGATTTGTTTGTTGCTCATTGACATCAACTGGTACTGTAATTCGTAAATATAGTACTATTTTGTAGTAGCGGGATAGCCACCGTTTACGGTAGCATATTCGGCTCTTATCTTTTATGGGGCCAGCGTCCGTAGCCTAGTGGGTAACTCTAACACCGTTTCCCGATAAGCGAAAAGAAGAAACTCAGACCGAGGTTTCGAACCCTGATGATGCTGGTAATAATAATACAGGAATTAGAGGAATGGGCCGGATTTGTTGGCCTGAGCGCTGTCAGTTTCTCTCCTCCTGACTGATTATTATTATCGTTTATGGGAGTAATCATTTCACTCAACTCATTTCAACATTTTCTTTCATTTTCAGTCATATTTTTCTATAATAATAATAATATAATAATAATAATAATTATGATTACTATTGTTTATCCGTTAAAAGTGTTGCATACAGAAAAAAGTATTAGAAACACTGTATGTTAGGCGATAAAAACGCACGAGAATCCTTATAGTTACTGAAACTAAATGACATACTTTTATAAATGTTTGAGCAAATACTCGTGTGTTTGTGAGAGAGCTTGTATTTTCGTGCTACGAACACCCAACAACCAAACAATCCATCCGATGGTTTTCGTGTACAGTAAATTATGGCATTATTTCCAAAATTAACCGCCATTTCCATCGTCTGAGAGAAACGTCCTTAAATTTCGAGTGTACATTTTGGTGTTTGGAATAATTATGAAACTAATTTAAAAACAAAATCTTCTTACAAAATTTTAGCGCTTGATCGAAAAATAAAATTTTGAGATGAATAGTGACCACTTTCCTTCTCCGCGCATTATTTCTTTTTCTTGAAAACCTTCCGAGAAAGTGATTTAATGTTTAAATTTTCTATTTTACTTTTTTGAAACTAAAGAATCATATATTTTAAAACACCTGAACGACAACTTTTCTGATTATACGCGCTTATTTTGCTCAAATTGGAGTTATTTTTACTGAACAAATTAAGTTGATGAAGAGAGAAAATTTTGTTACGAACGTAGTACTTATTTCGTCAAGTTTATTGGTTCATTAGAGATGGTACCAGTATTTAAATTTGCTAATTTGTATAGTAAAAATAGTTTCTATGTAAATACATAATCGATGTACAGTTGCGGAAAAAAGTTCGTTTAGACACATAAAACTTTTAAAAAGACTGGATTTTGTTTTTGAACTTTTATTAGTGTCACCAAAAAGAATAAGATATCCAAAGAAAGACAATATTACCAACTGGCAATTTTTTATGCTTTTCAGAACTCTTATGTTTCTAGGTGAACTTTTTTCTAAAACTATACTTGTTTTGAATAATAATAATAATAATATTATTATTATTAAAAGAGAATGGAGGTGTATACGAAGGCCATATATTTTAATCAGGAAGGACTGAAATTCAACGTAAATAGGTGAATTAAGACCGGATGAACTGTCTTTTTATGTTTCATGCGCATGCGCAACTCTTAATTCTGCTTTTATTGCTCGGTTGGCAAAGCATTTAATCGTTGCCAAGGAAATAATAATAAAAGGCTAATAAAATAATTTATTCTGTATTTAATTGGTGAGTAAATGTTTTTTAGCGGGTCGAAACGTCGCTCAGGAAAGCACTGAAGATTTAGGGAGTAATAACCGCGTCCGATATTGAGACCGTAAATGAGAAGCGAACAACGGATGATGAAGAAACGAAGAAATCATGGATACGAATGTGAGAAAAGGAGGATCAACCGATGGAAGATATATATATATATATATATATATATATATATATATATATATATGGCCTATATATAAGGATAAGAGGAAACCTCAAAGACCTTTCGGTCCACTCGGGGAGGTTCCTGTTATTAAACTAGTTAATTTTTTATAACTATTCTAGCAGTAGAAGAAAAATGGATAGAAAAGCATAAGGTTGTTTCCCCACCCACCGCTCCCTCCCCGCCAGCTCTATTTACCAAGGTGGTCCACCGTCCAACAAAAATCCCATAACCTACTTCAGTCTAGCCCCGAAAGGATTAAGAGAGAGGTAAAGCTTAAAAATCTCCATGTCTACCTACACCCATGTACTCGCAAAGCCATCACGTCATATCGCCGAGTTTCAGTATCTATCCACGTGTACTTGTCCTTTATGGAGTAAAGGGTTCGGGGTTTTTTGTGGTTCGGGTTTCGGTTCAACTTTATGTTGACTCATCCTTCTTCCTCCCGTTCGTGGGCTGGTGTGTGACTACACATCCACTAACGATGGTAACGTGACCAATGATGCTTTAACTATGATTTCAACTTTTCCAATGCCCCAGAACTAAGTAAATTAAGATTGTTTATCGAACCGTATTATTAAACCAATGAATTTAATTTTGACCAGTAATATAAATTGTTTTATTATGAAACACCAATATTTTTATACTTTTAATCTTATGTTCACAGATTACTTTAACTTTACACTTACGTTATATAATTCTTAGTTCTCAACGTTCCTTTATTGAGCAGTCGATCTAAAATAATATTTGTCAATATCCTTCGTTGCAAAAGTTCTGTCCTCTTTCCATGAATGAAAGACCAGTAGTTTCATAGATTTAAGTTAACCAAATGACGCCCAGTTACCATTGAAACAAATATGTATATATCCTAAAAACGCATTTTTGAAAACAATACCTATCGTTATTGTAAGCAGCCATTGGTTTTTAACTTAAACACAATAACTGTCACAGTGAAGGAATTAGTTCTTGAAATGCACTTCCAAATAAATAGTTTCCTTCAAAACAGCAAATATTGGTTTCCATGGTAACAGGAAGTCGTTAGTGAACTTAAATGAACTTTCATTCGTGGAAAGAGGACAAGACTTCTGGAAACGACCCTCTCTCTCTCTCTCTCTCTCTCTCTCTCTCCATATATATATATATATATATTATATGTGTGTGTGTGTGCGTGTGCGTGTGCGCGCGCGCGCGTGTGTTGGAGATTTTCTATTTTCCTAGAGCGTAAACACTTCTGAATAGTATCTATAAAAATTTATTATAAATACATCGAAAATCGATGCATATTTTATTCGCGGCCAAAAATTCCTCGCAGACATAGTTCTTTCCGATGATCATAAATAATAATAATAATAATAATAATAATATCACTAATAACTACATTAACAGCATCTACGGGAATACTGGTGGAGATTGCGTTACATTATCTGTTATTGGCGAATTACGGTCGTCAGTCTGTCAAAAGTGCTTCCGAGTTTGAGAATAACGAGGAAATAGAGCCAAGTAAATGGTACTCACTCATTCGGTTGACTCTCTACTTGATGCCAGCTTATGGCTATACCTTCGTCACTCCCGCATCTCGAACGGAGAACGAGGGTACGTGCGCGTAGTTTGTCATTCTTTTAATAATCCGTGCGTCCCGCGACAGTCATGAAGAAGAAGAAATGGAAACGGATAAGTGGAAAAGACGAGAACGAAGCGAAACTGCGCCAGAAAGGGATTACTCAACTGTGGTCAGCTCGGTTTTAAGATGCAGCAGGAAAATGTAGTGTTAAATGCTTACGGATGGAAGGCGGGTCATTTTCCCTTACAAAAGCAGTGTTGGGCGAATTCCTCTCCAATGATATATGAATGTCGGTCAAAAACTGTAGCTGATGATAGAAATTTGTTCCTAATAGATATGATAGTCAAAATATTTGTACGTAGCCAAAGCCATGAACGTGAGTCTCTCATTCATCCTCTTTGTGTCCTTACCTCTTTTAGTTACTTTCTCTCACTTTACCCTTATTTTCTGTACTTATTATTGTCTTATTTCCAAGACAATTTAATTTCGTACTTACCTTTTCTCTCGAACACGCTTATAAGGTTGTTCAATAAAGAAAAGTTATTTTCTGCGTAGCGCTGACGATTACCAAGAAAGATGTCGCCAATTCTGTTTTGGTATTGGATATTCTCAGTCGAGTGCAATCATAAAACGAAATTAGAGTAGAATGTCGCTACAAAACTCATTCTACGACTGAATGCGCACAGCCCAACTTAGCAACTATCTCACGAAGTATAAGACAATAAGAAGGGTGAAATAGAGACCGCACAGAAACTTCTATCTGAACAAAATAAAAATTATCCAAAAGATTTTCTCGCTACGTAGAATTAAAAGCAATTTTTATGGCTACTAAAATAGCTGTTCCATTAGCTGGGCTGTATTCCCTTAATTGCTCTTAAGGTATTAAACAATGAGAAAACAGCTAAAATTCCTGTTAAGGCTTAGGTCTGCGATCATGCTCATGCATTTCTAAGTTTTAACCAGCAATTATCGTGTTTTGAGTACGTCACGGTAAGATGCCCGTATTCACGAAATGAAAATATTAAGAAATCATTACATTCTCTCTTAACTGTTCTTCATCTTATCTTCGTCTTCGCCTTATGAATTCTAAGGAGAAATGGCCTACATTTCTCCTGTCTTCAGGATCAGGTTTACAAAAGAATTGTTCATTGTTCGATCAATAAAATTTCACGTTAAAATCTTTTGTACCTTCATGTTTGGAATCTCAAACTATTTCCATCAATATTATTTATGTTTTACAAGTAATTTGAATGTATTTTATCACGCTTCAGCCTTATATATATATATATATATATATATATATATATATATATATATATATTATATATATATATATATATATATATAATAATAATAATACATACCTCGTGACATCGTAGCAGTTCTGTGCGCTGGGTCTCTCTTCACACGAAGGTCAAGCTGTTGGCCCCGCCTCTATACAGTATATACTGTATATACTCAAATACTTATTGTATATATATATGAACTGCGTTTTAATAATAATTAATCGTTTCCTAATGCAATAAACTAGCCTCGCAACATTTATTATTACTATTTTCAGCAAGAACGACTCCTTTAGGACAAAGAAACATCAACAGAGTTAATTTTGTCACATTAAAATTAAATAACGTTCTCTATTCTAACGATTAAACCAAGGAGTTAAATAGCCTTTTAGATCCTAACTCCACTAGCATTCTCGAGTGACCAATTTCACGGAATCGTTCCTTTTCTGGGAGTGTTCCCATCGCAGAACTCCCAAAGGAGTCATTTTATCTTCCAAATACTTGTTCAGCGATTTGGATCACTTCCGAAATGTTATCTGTTTAGGGTTTTACATGGATGGAAAACATTCAAAATGCCAGGACGACGGGGAAAGTAGATGAATGATTTCGGTATGCATGAAAGGTCGTTGTGAATCAAGAATGAAAGTGGCGTGTAGTTGTAATGTGTTTGTAAAGGCCGGTAATGCAGTAGGAATTATATTAGGATTTCAGTTTCAATTTGGAAAGGCGTGTAATGTTCTTGATGGCCACCTTAAGTAAAGATGTGGCTGTGTTAGAGGCATATGTTAATGTATCTGTTTATTACATATAATGTGACACTGCAGACGCATAATAGGCGTTTACCATCATGGATATAAATGCATTTTATATTAACTGCCTATAATAAATAAAGGTATATTATATTCAAGAGTTTATTTCGCAGCGTACTTCATGGCACTTATAACCAAGCATGGGGTCAATTATGAATTGAATTGGAATTGAATTGGAATTGATAGAAAAAAATGTGTGAATTGGAATTGATAGGAAAAATGTGTGAATTGGAATTGATAGGAAAAATGTGTGAATTGGAATTGAATTGGAATTGAACAAACATATTATTGAATTGGAATTGATGCAATGAATTAATGTGAATTGATTTCTAGTTTTGCATTTATGGTAGATGGTGACATCCAGTCTTGTAGTGAACTGTGTTCGTGGCCTTCGAGCTGCTTTAGCTAGTCTTCAGGAAGTGTGGAAGTGTACAACAGTGAGCTTGTCTCAACACTTCAATCCTCAGTTGAGACTCGTCTGAGCAAGTATGAGTCCATGGAGGCTTTCCAGCTTGCTGCCACTTTAGACTCACGCTACAAGCTTGACTGGTAAAACATCCGTGACCTCCTGAGTCAGAAGTACAATGACATTGCACCTAGTGTCAGTCTTACATCTACAGACACTTCCACTGCTGAACCACCACCGATGAAGCGGAACAAGTTCTTCTCCCTGGCCAACCGATCCTCAGCACCCAGACCATCTCTATCGGACACTGAGGTCTCTTTGTACCTCAGCCAACCATTTCTGCCAGAAGATGCTGAGCCCCTTGTCTACTGGAAGGCCAAGCAGCCCGAGTTCCCAGTCCTCACAAGGCTTGCATCACAATACCTGGCCATCCCTGCTACATCATCTGCTGTGGAACGACTTTCCTCCATTGCTGGTAAACTCTTTAGGCCAGAGAGGTGCAACTTGAGTGATGCCCATTTCGAAGAACTTATGATGATCAGATGTAATGATTAGTAATTTGGGCTATAGGCCTGTAGCAGACACTGTAGTGAGTCACTACATTGTGAATCGCTACAGTACTTGCGATTATAGAATTATAGTATCAATTATAATAATAAATTAAAAGAAGAATATTTGTATCACAGTAAGCATAATTTGCTAGTGAGTAGTTGTGTATATTGAATAAAAATAAAATTGTAATACATTTTTTTTTCTCAAACAAAAATTAGATAAATGAATGGAATTGAATTGGAATTAAAGAGCATATGAATTGAATTGGAATTGATTGATTGTTTCCGATAAATGAATTGGAATTGAATTGGAATTGATAGATTTTATTTTTACTGGAATTGGATTTGAATTTGAATTAATAAAATGGAATTTACCCCCATGTATGCTTATAACATACCCATGACTCAATCCATCTTTTAAAAGAAGACTGCGAGTCTTGATACAAGTGTTTCAAGTGATTATTTAATGTGCAAATAAAAACATGCTCAACAAGACTTCAAGCTGAAGCATTCGTCGTATGGGGCATAAAAGAGCTTTCTTTCGTAAAATAGAACTATAAGAGCAACACTAGAATTGGATGGTTAAGGGCTTAATGTTAATAATGCAGTGCAAATGATACAACCAAGGCAACATTACAGCCGTTCTTTTACACTTCTGCGTTTTTAAGCTGCACTTCGAAATGACCTTCCAAAAATTGTACAAGTAATAAATATGCTGTGTGTGTGTGTGTGTGTGTGTGGTGTGTGTGTGTGTAAATAAAGACTTCCTTCGGAACTGACAAAACTACATAGGAACTTTTTATCTGTAAGCAAGAAAACGAACTAACGTAACCTAGCATTATACAGCATATACAGTACAGGGTGTTTATAAAATCCCTATCTATTTTAGTGAAAACGTAGCAAAAAAGGGTAAAATTCCATAACAATATAATAGAAGGCATATATTTAATGAATACTTAAGCATATGATTCTACTCGAGCACCATCAGTATCTCTACAGAGTTCGAATCTGTCAGCAGCATTGCGGAACTCATTTTGGAGCATGACGGGGGTTATTTTTGTAACTGTTGTACGATACGAGCACGGAAATGTCCCAGCTTCGTTCAGATGGCATTTTAAACACCGTCGTCTTTCAACAAGATGGGGCACCTCCGCACCTTGTCATTACGCAAACATTGTTCGGGAGTACCTAAATGAACGAGTTCCAAATCGGTGGATCGGACGTGGAAGCAACAGGCCCTGGGCGGCTCGATCTCCTGACCTAACGCCATTGGATTTCTTTGCATGGGGCTTTATCAAATCAAACGTCTATCAAACGAGGGTTACCGATCTGCAAGATTTACGTGCTCGTATCGTAACCAGTTACAAAAATAACCCCTGTCATGCTCCAAAATGTGTTCTGCAATGCTGCTGACAGATTCGAACTCTGTGGAGATACTGATGGTGCTCGTGTAGAATCATATGCTTAAGTATTCATTAAATGTATGCCTTCTATTATATTGTTATTGAATTTTACCCTTTTTGCTCCGTTTTCACTGAAATAGATAGGGACTTTATAAACACCCTGTATAGAAGACGACAAAATAAAAGTTAGTACGACTCTGGATGGGTTCGTTTGGCTGTTGAAATATTCACCAGGAGATGTTGGTATGTTGGTAGCGTTGAGATAGCGCCCTCACCTTCTACTTAAGAGGTGCTGGATTCGAATCCTGGTAGGGACATTTTTGCATTATGCACAATCGTGTGTTCATGCTTGATATTATATACTTTTGATATTTTAGATGACTTCGAACGATGGCTTAGGATTGACCTACGGTCAATCCCTATTTAGTTTCTCGCCTCATTTGGGACGTTTGATGGCTGAGAAAGTTGCTTTCTTCTCTCATCCTGGCCCCGTTAGGAATGGCTGGTCAGGGATTTTGCATAGTAACCTAACTAACCTATCCAATTAGTCCTTGAAATTATTCAGGTTTTGATGTGTTGGAAATTCCTCAGTTCTTTCGGCAGCAAGATAAAGTTTTGGGCCCCGAAATTTAAGAGTATTTTCCATCCTTGTTTTCATGGCCCCATTGTTCCACCCAGCTGGGGGAGTACAAGATCTACCTCTTCTCTCATTCTAGTGTGTCTCCATTACATTTCTAAAGTTTGGGACATATTCCTCGAGTATTTTTTTATATGTATATTATTGTGCATCGTTTACATCTTTCTTCGAGAGTAGAGTTCCAGGGATTGTAGTCGTGACCAGTGGTTTTCATATTTCGTTTCCTCTATCTTCTGAAAAGTCCTCTGTATGGCTTATATGTTTTGCAATTTCTCGTCTTCTATATGGCTTGTGAGTACTGAACAATAATCAATTACCGGTAGAAGTAAACTCTTCCATGATTTTAGCATGATTGCTTTTCGACTGTGGAGGCTCCCACAGATAATTTCCATTACTTTCCTAAGTGTTATAATTTTAATGTTATAGTGTTCCCTGAATTCCGCATTCGATGTCATTATTACTTCAAGAACCCGGACTTCTGTGTTTGGTGCTATCTGTTTGTCTTAGAGTGTTTTGTACCATTTTTCCTCCAGCTACTTGTTACCATATCTTTTGAGTGGGGATTTTTTTTACGCTGAACTTCATATTGTTGTCTTCCTCCCATCTGAATATTGTCTCACTGTCATTTTGTAATTTTTATATGTTGTCTTCATTTGCTATTTCTCAGCACATCTATGTGTCGTCCGCGAAGCCCGATACAATACTGTCTTCAATATCTGCATCTACAGTATTTCTGCAATCATTATTATAAACAGCAAGGGAGCTAATACTGTACCTTGTGGGACAGAGTTGATGACTTCTGAGACTTCTGATTTATCTCCATTTACTAATACTTTTTGTGTTCTTTGGGTGAGAAAATTAAATATTATCGTTCCTGTATTCTAAAGTTTGTGTGCTATAATCCTATGATTACAGTTATCGAAAGTAGCTTTAGCAAAATCAGTATGTATTACATCTATATTTTGACTTCAGTACAACGTTTCCAGTATTTTCTCTTGGTTAACTAATAATTGTGATAGGTATGATCTTCCAGCCTTGAAACCATGTTGATTCGGGCTGGATAATTTCTTTCTTGTAGTTAGTAAGCAATTTTGTAATTACACTGGCTACTGGCCGATATAATTCTTAGGCATTACTCTGTTTTCTCCTTTGAATGAGAGAGCGATGTTTGCACTCTTTAATGGGACTGGAGTTTGCCCTATGTCGAGTGATTTTCTCTAGCGTAAGTATAGTGGCTTAGCTATACTTTCTTTGCAGTTCTTCAGAAACATGGCACTCCATGTGTCTGGTCCTGGTGCTGCATTTTCAAATCATGTTTGTGAGTCTTAATTATGTCCCCTTACAAGAATTAAAAATCCATTAATAGATTCGTGTTCGTAGTTGTTCTTGACATATTTGTATCTATATTTTTATCTATGTCAGCGAATTTATCTGGAATTTCTACTTTCATCTCGGGCTTAGGAGTGCTGAACACAGAGTTGAATTGCTTCTTAGGCAATTCGCTCATTTCTTCTGGGTCATTTGTGAATTCGTTTATTCTATCTTTTAAAAGACCAATACTTTCTTTACACTTCATTTTTCTTTCCTCAAAGGCATAAAAATATTTGGGGTTATTCTTTGTTTTCTGCTAACTTGATTTCCTCCTTGTTTGTCTTGTGTATGAATGGTTGTTTCAAACCCATTTCTGTTTCGTGTATTTTTTTTTCTAGCTTGAGTCTCCTTGCTCCAGTTATGCATCCATAAATGTTTTTTACGGTTTGTTTCAGTTGTTTAATTAATGTCCTGATTTTTCTCTCAAGTTTAGTATGTTTTCTTTATTGTCTTTTGGGAATATATTTCAGCAATATACTGCAAGTTTAGTGTCGTTTTGTACATACGTATTATTTCTTTTTTTTTTCTCGCGAAGTAGCAATCCCCAATTTACTTTCTTTAAATATGCATTTGCACTTGCCCAATGTACTTTGTTTAAGGTATATTTAAACCTTCAAATATTCCCTCTGCCTCTCTAGAGTTAGTTTTAGGTCTTCTGGATTATAACTTTATTTGTTCATCAATTTGTTTATGATCGGAAAAATTTGTGTGCTGGATTTTCCATAATATCTAATAGTATTATTGCCTGAGTTCGGTCATCTTTTGTAATGTTACCTTGGAGTTTGTTAACATATATAACTTCAGCATTTTCTTTCCAAAATATGAATGGACAGTTAAAACCTCCATAAAATAAAGTATTTGGTGCTTGGTTTTTAAGTGATTTTAATTATGTTTTCTCTTTCATTTGTAACGAATTGAAATTCACAGTTTTTGGTGTTTTGTGATCCATACACATTCATGATGATTAAATTTAGTTACCTTACTTCTCAAATAAGAGTTTCGACTGTAATGTTTGTTTTGTTTACCTTAACTTCACTCGAGTATATAATTTTCATGCAAATACAACTTCCTCTTTTTCTAGCAAATCTATCTGCTCTGTATATGTTATAGTACTTTATTAATATTTCAATGTCTTCGATGCACCTTTTGCAGCATTTTTTTTCATATTTATGCAAAAGTGTTTTCGTTAAGTATATGATATCCATATTCATTTTTAGAACTAAATTTTGCAGGTATTGTGTTTGCATCCGCTTGTCAGTGTACAGTATGGTGGGGTGAAAATATATCGAACTCAAGTTGTCAGTATGAAACATGTCTGAAAAGGTACTCTAATACCCACCTATCATAAAAACATCAACTTTTATAGCCTATGAATATGTGCATTCTCGCAACTTTGACCTCAATTTTGAAGAAAAGCCAAAATTTTGAAGCAAATTTAGTTTGGTTAAAAATTATAACAATATTTCCTTTTATAAACCAAAACATGTGTTCATCACTAAATTATATGAAGTGTAACTGCTATCCTCTTGTTGATTCACTTAAAATCTGACTTTGTTTCCCTTTTTGGATTCTCTAGCCGAGATTTCTTGCTGAGAATAACCATTCCATGGCGGGCGTCATGTCCGTAGACTTTTTCACTTGCAGACGAGATTTCCTTCACATTTCTTTCAACTGCTGGGAATGACACGGGTATGTGTCAAGAATTATGGGTTTTTGGCAGTCATCACTGCTACTTATAACATCAGAGAATAAGGAAGAAACGGTAATATCCATTTCGTTCCAATCAATCATATCCATGTAGGTCGAAGCTGAGAAGTTGAGCCTGATAGATTTCTTGTCAAACATTCGAATTTCACCCGGTATAACACTCCTTTTCGCTTGTAACACTTTTTCGACTGCTAGCTTCCGAATGTTCTTATTCTTGTCAGCGATAGCAGATAAAAGGATATTTTCAGGATGCCAAAATTAACAGTTGTTTTGTAACATAGGACGAATAATGTCTTGGTCGATTGTATGAAGTTTTTGATAGAGCTCAATCATGAAGAAAAAGTTTTGGCCCCATCCTGGCAAGTCCAGTTTGCTTTGATATAGAACCATGCAGGAGCATAAAAGTTCAGTATAAAATGAGCAATCCTTCGAAGTGTCTCTGATGATTTTTCGTGCGACATGTAATAACGTAAGAGACGATTTGCTCTTGTCAGCCACCGTGCATTATTGAGAGACCCAGGTTGAGCAGTTTCTAACAATTTGATAGCTGGACCTCTATCATGACCGTTTTGAATTGACAAACACGCCTTATGGAGGTATTGCTGGTCACTGCTGAGATCTGCTAGCACTTCTGGTAAGTACATCACTTTTCCAGCGAGAGGTGGAAATTTTGCAATTGGTCTGTTCTTTGGATCAAAGTTCAGATCCTTGCCGATTTTGCCCTGTGAACTTCTAGGTCCTGTCGTTTGCCCGTCAAGAACTTCCAGGTATTTTCTCAAGGGAAACTCATTAGTGTGAAGTAAGCAAATAAACCATTGTAATGGTGTTCCCAATGTCAGCTCTAGTTTTCTAATTACTCCAATTGATTTACCTGTATTTACATTAGTTGCATCAAAAACTGCTGCTTTTAAAGTCGATGCAGAGTTGGTGTCATTAATTACTGATATAATTTCTTTAGCAATATCACTTGCCCTTCCACTTTCAGGAGCAACATGGTCAATATATTCGTTTCCTGGAAATGAAACCAACACATAGTAGTCTTCATTCAAAGTCCGCTGGCATTTCCCCACTTTTGAAAGAATTTTATCAATTTTTCCATCAAATCCAAGGCAAACTATTCCTTTATTCTGTTCTTCATGCTTCTTTCTTTCTATGCTTCTCCAGAAGGTTCTTTGACGACGTAGTTTACTGGGATCAATCGTAGTATTTTCAGATAATAGAGTAAGATCTTTTAAGACAGCATTAGCAATTAAAAAACATCACGGTTGCTTATTTTGCATCGATCAACTGCCTTGCATAATTCTGAACATTGATGTCGATTTTGAGAAGTGTTGGCTTCTGTATCTAACTCGTACTCACTCAATCTCGTACTCACTCAAATCTTCATTTTGATGACCTTTTTCACTTTCAGAGCTGATCTCACCAATATCACAAGGATTCAATTGCATTTCCTGGACAAAACTCTTTTGTTTATCTTTAAAGAATTGTCATTTATGCTTTCTGTTTTCTATTTGTTGTAGTTTTGAAGTTTTCACTTTTGCCCAACTTACCTATAATCTTTTTTCGTTCAGTATGTTCATCAATCCAGAACTCCCATTCATCATTCGGGATTTTCTCCGCCTTAGTGTATTTACACTCACTTCTTTTACAAGAACAGGAGGCATAGCACTTGCAGCAACATATGTCAAATAAATTTCTGACGGAATCATATTTACTTTGATAAGTGCTGGAAGATCTTTTACTCATGGGATATTTTCTAAGTTCTTGTCCCTTCTCAATTAATCTCTTTACCTTAATTACTATGCTTTTGAAGTCGATTGTTGGAATGGAAGCACGGATATATACTGTATATCATTCACTTCTTCCGCGATAATTTCAGCATATTGCTGAATGCTAAAAGTTGCAGTAATGAACTTATGTTTAAGATAAGCTTTGAATACATCCTCACAAGTTGGTAGTTGGTAGTTGGTTGCCAGGAAGCTCTGCTGGCGTTCCGAAAACGGAATGTTTCACTTTTTGTCTTGTTATACCAGAAGAGGCCATTGCAAGCTATGCTATTAATCTGAAACAAAAGAAAATAAAATGCTGTATCAGGAAACACATGATAGGTCAAACAAATGATAGGTCACAAATACACATGTAGGCACACAAATACACATGATGGGTCAAACATATATGTCCTACATTTTAAAATAAGCAAAAACAATGTTTATTAATGGTTTTTTGATAGACATTGGCATTAATTGAGTTTATTATTGAGATCCTCATACCTGTGAGGCGAAAAAATAATTTAAGGAAACATGCTAAAAAGGATCTTTTGTGACCTTTGTTTACAATTTATTTTTCATAGTTGCCAGCACCGAAATTAATATTTCTAAAAGATATGACTTATTCCTTAATCAGTGACTACTCGGGCATCTTTTTCAGCATGTTTCATTAAATTAAATATTTCAACTCACCCTAGTGTACAGTCCTTGTATATATATAACTTCGTTAACTTCGTTGCGGTTCCGTGCGTTGGTCTCTCTTCACACAAAGGTGAAGCTGGTGGCCCCGCCTCTAGGCCTGACTTGGTGGAGGAGCGAGTTGCTTTCTTGCGCTCTCCACCGCACATAGCCAGGTACACCCGGCTCATCTGATACCCTCCTGAGCCAGGCATCTAGGCTTCTCTTGAAGACTTCAACTTTGACCCCTGTAACGTTTCTGAGGTCCTTAGGAAGCTGATTAAAAAGTCTTGGATCCCTGACAACCAAGCTATTTTCCTTCAGTGTTGAGGAGGTCTCTTGTCGGGTCTTTAATTTGGGAACACTACACATTCTGCCTTTCCTATTTTCCAGCGTTGTTTAGATGGTAATTAGATTTAGTTTGAGGTTTGGTACCAGTTTTTCGATCATTTTCTATATGTAGATTATGGTATACCTCTCTTCTTCTTTTCGGGGAGTACAGATTTAGTTTACGTAGTCTTTCCCAGTAGTTGAGTTCTTTGTAGCCATCAATCTTGGCTATGAAATGTCTCTGCGTTTCTTCTATTTATTAATTTCTTCCTTTTTATATGGGGACGTCAAAACTGAGCAGTATTCAAGTTTTGGTATAATCAGTGTTTTTAGCAGGGGAATCATTACTGTCCTGTCCCTTCTTTTGAACGTTCTTAGTACCTGTCCCGCGACTCTGTTTGCTTTGTTTATTGCTATCTGATTTTCTGTCTCGAATTTGGTATCATCGGTTATTATTACCCCCAAGTCGACCGCTTTCGTGCTTCTCTGAATTTCCTGTCTATCTGGAGCATGATATGCAGTCTGTTTAATTTCCTCATTTCTACCATATCTCAAGAGCTGAAATTTCTCGGTGTTAAATGTCATATTATTGTCTTCTGACCATTTGTATATTTTGTTTGTGTCCCTCTGCAAGGCCTCCACTTCATTTGCATCGCTGATTTTTCTGCTGATCTTTGTATCGTCCGCAAAGGATGTTACTATACTGTTGCTGTTAACTCCACTGTCTATGTCTGTTAGCATGATAATGAACAGGAGTGAGGCCAGCACTGTACTTTGTGGTACTGAGCTGCGTACTTCCGATTCTGGTGATACGCCTTGAATTTTGACGACCTGTAGCCGTTCTCTGAGGAAGTTGATCCATTTTCCCACTTTGCCTGTTATTCCCATATGTTTCATTTTATGTGCTATTATACCATGATCGCACTTGTCGAAAGCTTTAGCAAAATCTGTGTATATGACATCATAGTTTTCATTGCCTTCAAGTGCATCTAGGATACTGTTATAATGTTCTATAAGTTGTGATAGGCATGATCTTCCCGATCGGAATCCGTGCTGATTTTCGTTGAATCTTTCCAGTGTTTCCAAAAAGTCATAGATTTTCTCTCTGACTATTCATTTTTACAGTTTTTAATTAATAGTGCGTTCCATTTGTCCGGACCTCTGAATGTGATTTCATTTGTCCTATAGCTCTCGCTACATCATCTGAGGTAAAATCAAAGTCTGTTATACATTCCCCTTGCAATTTCTCTTCGAAGAATGCATCTATATCAGGTATCGCTTTGTCACTTTTTGGGGTACTGAAGACCGATTCATACTGGGCTCTCAATGTTTCAGATATTTCTTTTAGATCGTCTGTTAGTTCATTATTTCCTTTCCTTAAGGGCCCGATAGTAGCGCGCATTTTCGTTTTTCTTTTTCGCATAGCTGTAGAAGTATTTTAGATTTTCCTTTATTGCTTCGACCGCCCTTTCCTCTTTCCTCTCTGAATGGCCTTTTCTCAGAGTTTGTATTTCCCCATCGATACTCTCCAGTTTTTCTTTATTACTTTATATTAATAGTCTTGGTGTTTGGTTGTCTTGGATGATGGTCGTTATCTGGTCGGTTTTGTCGGCTCCTGGTCGGTGTTGTTGGGTAGGTCGCTGCATTTGAAAATACTGGGGATGTGGCCTTTGTTACCCTTGTGATTGTTGAATTAACTGAGAGTGCGGTTGGACAGGTGGGTGGTGTATGTATTACTGAGATACATATATCTCCAAAGTTCGCCCTTAAAAATGACAGTTGTTCTTTAATCGTTCTCAACTCTTCTAAAACAACGTCTTTCGTTGATCATGTTGACACTTCTTTTATTTGGAATTTGAGACGTTTTTCCTTTCACTTTCTTGTATACCTTAATGTGACAATAGGAGCACTCCATATTTAAACAGTTTTCCTCCCGGAGTGAATGTCTGCACATAGAAAGGTGAAAGAAGTAGCAGTTTGGACTATATTGGCAAGTTCCATTCTTCATTATGTAGCAACATTATTTAGGGTGGTTATATATGCATCTGGAGTCATATTTACGCGAACCCGTTTTGTAGTATTCACGTGTAATCCGTTTTTTGGGTTTTTAAATGTTTTATGACTTACATTTCTAAAATTTGTGTGATTCAATATCTTTCTTTTGTCCTACACTACTTCTTCCCTACTCAGTATATTTTCAGTCTTTGGTGTACTTTCGTTTTCGTTCATGATGTTGCTACTTTCTATCGTACATATTCCTTCGTCTAAGTATTCTTCTGCACTTATGTTATTTTCGGCGTATTCTGTCATATCGTAGTGTTTTGCTGGTAAGTTAGTTGAATTTCCTTCCTCGTCTAAGTTTTAATTCATTTCCTTATCATTTTTTAGCATTATCCAGCCTAGTTTGTACGACTTTTCATTTCCATGCACTTGATACAAACGTAGCCGGAGAGACCAATGATTTTATTGTTTTGTTCATTATCTTTCTATCCTTTCTTCCCAGATTGATGCATTCGTAATGTTTAAATGCGCTGCATAGAATGCATTTCAGGGCAGTGGTTTTGTCAGTTTCAGTTTCGCAGTTGCGAGTGTATGCAACGGCATAATCCCTAAAGCATAATTTGTTTTTGTTCAACTTCCACATTTTAGACCATTTTTCAAATTTACTCCGTTTATTCTTATTTATAGTCGTTTTTTAATTGTTCCTTTTTAATTTTCGACTGCTCGACTATTCCACTTCCTTTTCAGCTACATATCGTGATTTCAATAGTTGTCAATCATGAACTTAAATTTTAACCTCGTATAAACTTGTTAAGATAAAAAGTTAACTTCTAAATTTTATTGTAATGCAAACAGGTTTACCAAGATGCGTATTTTCGTAGGTGTTATTATTAATATTATTATTATTATTATTCAGCATCCCTACCGGAACAGTGGCAAACCTTAAAAATTCCGGCTTATCATGTGCGCCTACCTTTTTCGAGGCATTACTAAGCAACCCTCTCTCTGGTAGCACCAAATTATGCTACTTATTTGGTGGACGGAAAATTTGATTGACAAATTCATTAACCTAATTTAACTTCACCTAAAATGGCTTTGAGACACACACACACACACACACACATGATTATGATTTTCCATATGCATGGAAAGCTTTTTATACATTCAAATTAATTCAACAAACCAATAGTAATTCTTTTTAAGTCTAAAAAAAAGAACTAAAATGAAAAAGAAAAACAAAAAATTAAAGACAAATTAGAAAATTCTTGTGATGTAAAAAATGTTCATTTTATATTTCTTTAAAATTGTATTAAAATATTATTTTTAGAGGTTGATTTCTTGGGCTTAGTATATATATATATATATAGTTCCCCCAAAACAGTCCCTACTTTTATAATGGATGTTCAGAAACAGTCTGAACAGGGTGTTCAGAAAGTCGCAATACAGTTGGAAAATTTATTTATTTACAATAAATGTCTAATAAATAAATTTCACATAAATTATACATTTATTGTAAATAAATAAACTTTCCACCTGTAGTGCGACTTTTTGAACACCCTGTATTTTATTACTGGGATTTCTTCCTAAGAAAGGTAACATATTGGGTTTTTTATTCCGCATATACCTATATGCATATACCTTTACATTTCTAAGCTTTTATTACTTAATAACTAATAAATATTGTATATTAAAACCGTTCTTTCACCATTTCAACCTTAAAGCCAAAACTTTTCCTAATTTCTACAAAATTAGGAAAAGACGATACTACTACTTAACACAACTAATTAGTTTGTTCGTAAAAGAAATAACTGCATTACCCCAGATTGAGAGTGGTTTCAGCAGGATGGAGTACCTCCACACACTGCTTGTGAAACTCGCAACTTTTTGAGGAAGCATTTTTCCGACCGACTAATCTCCCTTCATGAGCCAGTGGAATGAACCCCATACTCACCTGACCTCACATCCCCTACATTTTTTGTGAGATTACATAAAAGGCAGGATTTATTCTACCAAGCCTAGAATATGAGGAATGAGGAATCAACAACATCCCAGCTGAGCTATTTCCAAAATTTATATAAAACATTTCTGTAAGGCTGAAAACTGAGTTAAAAAAGATGGCGATTACATTGAACATGTTTTCTAATTGAGATTAATAAACGTCTATGTTTTAGGTACCTGTTGCGTTTGTCTTTGTGTATAGATACCTTTTTATAGCTTAGAACATTTATTTAAAAATAGGTACTTTTTGGGACACCTGGTGTGTGTATATATATGTATACGAGTATATACAGTTATACACACAGGGTGTCTCAGAAGCTGGACTCGTAGGGAAAATAGACATTATATTTTTAAAGTGAAACAAACCCATTTCTAATGTCAGTTTTACATATTTCAGGTAAGAAAATACCCTAATGGTTCAGTATACCAATAAAGAGAAGGTGGAACTGGTATTGTTACATGTTTCTGGAAAAAGCCAGAGGGAGGCATGTTCAGATACGTCAACTCTCACGGATTTTCCGTGAGTCTTACGGATTTTAAGTCTATCTCACGGTCTCATTATTATTAATAATAATAATAATGATAATAGTAATAATAAAATGGGGGAGAATGTCTCAAACTCCCTCTTATGTGGGATATATTTCCAGTTATCAAAATGAGGCACATAGAGAAATCTCACGGATTTTCATACTTCAAGGTTGACGTCTCTGCATGTTCGTGAAATAACTGATATGCCTCCCTCTGGCTTTTTTCGGAAACATGTAGCAATACTAGTTCCACCTTCTCTTGATTGGTATACTGAACCATCAGGGTATTTTCTGGAGGAAGTGTAGTTTACGTCTCCCTGTGGTGCCAAGTGTAGTTTACGTTCCTCTACATTATCCCAGTGTAGTTTGCGTTCCCCAACTTTGTCCGCAAAATATTTCGACTTAACCTAACCTAACCAATCGTCAATATATATATATATATATATATACACATATATATACAGGGTGGTGCAAAAGTCTGGACCCATAGGCAATTTACTATATAAAAAATATCTTTCGATTTTTATAATAGTTTTTATAATTTAATTTTTGTTTATAATTTTACTAAATATTTTTCAGATTGTTACCCTATGGCAGACAAGTTAACAATAGCAGAAAGAATAGAGCTTGTGCTTTTGTACGCAAAAGAAGGAGCCACCTCACGTTCAGTCGCAAATTTCCTTATGCCTCGATTATACGAAATACCATTACACTTATTGTAAATTCTGAACTAGAACGTTAAATTTAACATAATTTAGTCACTGGTGTGTGGTTAATTAAATTTCATTTCATAAACTTCCTGCAGGCCACACTTTTTTTCCATATAAACCGCCTATGGGTCCAGACTTTTGCACCACCCTGTATATATATATATATATTTATATATATATATATATATATATATATATATATATAAATACAGGGTGGGCCAAAAGTCTGGATCCATAGGAAAATATTTATTTTAATACATAAATTACAACAAATGGTAAATACTTAAAATGAATATCAACTTTAACTCGTAAATGCGTATCCGTGATACTGTACAGTGGTTCGTACTCCAGTATAAACAACAAATTATAACAAATGCTCAAATTGGCGGCCTCTGACATCGAGACACTTAGGGATGGAATTTATGATTTTAAATAATTCTTCGAATTGAAGTTCTCGAGATGCGTGTTTCATTTGATAATCTTCTTATTGACTTTACTGGACTATTCGTTAAAGTTTCACATACCATTGCAGAGATATTTTCATCAGTTGCAGTTTTTGGACGACCAGAACGCCGTCGATCATGTACACTTCCTGTTTCTTTGAAACGTTTAAACAACTTGCCAACAGTCGCATGTGTTACTGGATGCTTATCAGGATGATTTCTATTGAATTCGGTAGCAACTTCTCTGTGTGTAGCGCCCTGTCTTGCGTACATGAGCACAAGTTCTACCCGGTCTTCTGTTGTTAGATTCGAAGCCATTTCTGGGCTGAAATAATAAAAGTATTTGAGTATTTATACTGGAGTACGAACTACTGTACAGTATCACGGATACGCATTTACGAGTTAAAGTTGATATTCATTTTAAGTATTTACCATTTGTTGTAATTTATGTATTAAAATAAATATTTTCCTATGGATCCAGACTTTTGGCCCACCCTGTATATATATATATTGACGATTGGCAGGTTAAGTCGTAATATTTTCGTTAGTTTTAACGTTTTATTTGATCGATTCATTTAAAGAATGTCTCCTAAAGATCCTAGTGTAGTTTACGTTCCCCAACTTTGACCTAGTGTAGTTTGTGTTCCCTTTTTCGTCAGGGGGACGTAAACTACACTTGCTTCTATTTTCTTTCCTGAAATATGTAAAACTGACATTAGAAATGCGTTTGTCTATTTTCCCTACGAGTCCAGACTTCTGGAACACCCTGTATATCAACGCTCCTGATATAGGAATATAAAACATACGATGAGTTCATAATTTTCTGTTTTTTTCTTTCGGAGCATAGTGTTATAAAGATTGCGTGCATAAACTAACTCAATGCACTTAAACTCAAAGTTTTACTTCACACGGAAATTTTCGTTGCGTGGGAACGCAAAAAATCACAAAAATGAACTAAAAAACCTGCTGATGTATTTTTTTTTTTGTGGTAGTCAGAATTTTTCGAAGTGTATGAATATCATAGAAATGGTTTATGATGTAATTCTTCTTTCAGATTCACAACTTGTCGAAAAAGTTTAGATATATTTACATTAAACTGTAAAAGTGCTACAGAAATTCAGAGTTTAGATTTAAGATCGCCAAAGCAGTGATTCTTATGAATCCAAACATGGCCAATTTATCTTAACATTTAAAAAAAAATTTGGCCTTTAACAAAATTATTTGATGAATCTCTTTTATAGATGAAATTAACATAAAATTTATGCGTAGGAAAGGATTTGAACCATGATTTAGAATGTAATTTAAATTATAAACAATTTGGGGTCATCAACCTTTAAAAATTGTTTTCGACGCAACAAAAACAAAATATTTTTAAGTACAAATTTAAGCAAAATTACTTAATTGTAATTTGTTTATATGAACTAATTAGGAACCTTAATTCTAACTTACGTACCTTTGGAATTATTTTATTGGGTTTTAAATAAAATTGATTCGTGGCTTCAAACCAAATTGACCCCCCTATTTTTTTAGATATAAAAATGTGATACCAACAAATATTTGCGTTCTTTTCAGTTCAAATTCTAATACATTTTGAAGCCTTCCTTTTACTTTAGACTGAACAAATATTTTAGGAATTTTAGTTAAATTTCTTTTACTTTAGTGATGAAAGTCTAAAAGATATTTATTGTGTATTACCGTCACCGTGCAGAGCTGGGCATTTGCGGCATATTTTGCGGTACTGCGGTACTTGCGGTACCACCGCACTACCACCCCGGGCCCCCATAACGCAGTACCGCAAAGGATCGCTGAAAGTACCGCAGTACCGCTACCGCATTCAAATTTCCGCGTACCGGTTTGGTACCGGTTTGGTAGTGCAGCAGTACCGCAGTACCGCAATATGCCGCAAGTGCCCAGCTCTGGACTATTACGAACCATAATTATAATGTTTGTTTATTGAACGTCCGAAATAAAGGAGAGTAATTAGTAGTAATATAAAAATCGGTAATAGACACGTCAAATTATTTCCACTGCATTCTTATTAGCGTGGACATGCATTCAAGATAGTGCCACGGCCTCCCTAAAATCCCAATTGAGAACATATATATATATTATATATATATATATATATATATATATATATAGGGTGAGTCAAAAGTAGCGCCCGATTTTTGTTTTTTCGGCTGTCAGATAGATTCTTTCTGGGAAGTCATGTTAATAATTGTCTTGCAGATTATTAATTTTCTTAGTTAGATAAGTTAGATGGTTAGTTAGATGGTTAGATAAACATGTCATTCATTTATTTCTACCTTCTTGTACACTGTAATACAAATGGCAAACAAACAATCAACTGACAGAAATCGGGCGCTACTTTTGACTCACCCGTATATATATATATATATATATTTATTTATTTATTTATTTATTATACTACAGTATATGTAAAACTTGTAGTCACAAAGGAATAGAAAATAGCTTTATTTTAGAACTGAAAAACACATAAATTTTGTGGGTTTTAAACACCGAGCAAGTATGATTATGATGTAGAGAAAAATATATTGCATATTACTTATTGATTAATTAAACTGCGCATATATGATAGTTCTAAGTAAATATTTTCGTAACATACGTGAGAACGTATAACTCATTTCTGCAAGAGCATAAGTGTTCAAGATGAAGTAAATATAGACCGCAGCAATTTTGCCCAAAATAGCTTGTAAAAAATATACGAGGGGCGGTATGAAAGTAATGCTTCTTATTGTATTTACGAACTGAAAAATAAGAAGCATTACTTTTGTACCGACCATCGTAGATGTATATGCTATCCGTAAGGGGTTTTAAACCTTAGTGATCCACGTAAGCTGGTTAATTCACACAAGTTGTGGGTCATATTTTTGAAGAAACGCTTTATCTAACTAATACGCCCTTTTTAGGAGTCAGGGAGGGAAGGTTTAATATACTGTCGCTATATAATAGATGATCCCAGTTTTAATTTAAAACTTTTGAGTCTTCGGACTTTTTAGAAAAGGTTATTAATTCGCTTCTAATTGAAAACAATAATTATACGAGGTTTTTTTCTTTGAAACTAGTCAGTCCACTGCGACAAAGCAAAATAAGTGACTATGTTGGAGGGAGTAAATTAAATTCCTTTTCAGTAAGCTTTCATTAATGGTGTTATTACGGGAAATTTAATTATCAAACAGTAACTTACAACAAATTAACAATAACACAAGTTTTAGGACTAAATATATTGCAGATTTTTAATTTACTCAGGCGCGATTCGAACCTTCGCCTCTGAAGTTCTCAATTGCAAAAACGACTATATTCATTCGTCCATATATATATATATACTGTATATAAAATTATATAACGTACAATTGTCACAACGAATAAACTAATAGGTAATGTAAATTTAGAAATGTATTATTTCCGCTCCTTTATATGGAAATAAAACGGTGTTCAGGTTTTCCGCCCGAATTGTCAACTGCCTGAATAAAAATAGAAAAAATGTTATGCCTGTCTCTGTAATTATTTCAGAAATATCCCGAGTCTACTAGTGGCATTCTAATGCATGTAAGCTGCCTTTATAAATACACGTAGGCAATTGACCGCTCTATTCTTGCAGTATGTATACAGAATAAAATAGTTTTATTCTCGTTGGGAATTTTTGTCGAAAAGAAAATAACATCTTTTAGTTTGAATTTAGAAAATAATTATTTATTTTTTTATTGTGTCCTATGAGCAGAGTTTGATTTTATTTAAAAATTACAAAAGAGAAATACTACACCCTTTTTCTACCAACCATCATCGTAAATAAAATCCAGCGGCCGTAGCTCAGTGGGTAACACCGCTTCTCAAAAGCGAAGCGAAGACGATGAAGTCGAGGGTTCGAACCCCGATCATGATGATGATAATAACAATAGAGGAATTACGGCAATGAGCCGCATTAGTTGGCCCGAGCAATGTGCCGGTTTCTGGTCCTCCTGAATGGTTATCATAGTTCATTAAGATAAACAGTGCTAAGTAATTTAATTTCAAACTAAAGACTTTAACAAATTTAATGTTTTTAAGTAACGTTTTAGTTTAATATTCTGGCTTCTTATCTAAGCATACAGTTAACATTTTTTGGAGCTATTGAAGAATAGGGACCCCAGCCTTCTTTAGTTAGCTTTATAAGGCTAACTAACGAAAATATCATGACCTAACCTAACCAATCATCAAGGGCGTACAGTTAACCTAACGATTGGTTAGGTTAGGTCGTGATATTTTCGTTAGTTAGCCTTATAAGCCTAACTAAAGAAGGCTGGGGTCCCTATTCTTCAATAGCTCCAATTTTTTTTAGTAAACTCATGACTGAGTAAACGTACTCATGACATCACTAATACGAGAGCTTCAAAATTGCCTTTTGAAGTTTACATATATAGATTAAGGAACAGGAGAACAAAGAGGTAGTACATGTTGTAGTTTTATTAGCAAATGTTTCGGAACCTTAGTTTCAATCTTCAGTGCTAAAATTTTAAAAGTGAACAAACAGATTTTAACCTGAACTTCACAGTCCTTAAGTAAACCTCCAAAATCAGTCATAGGGACCACTGTCATCTTCGCGTCCACCCTATACAGCCCTCCAGTTTCAAAATTATCAATTTCGCAAACTAACCAACCGACCTCCGTATCCTAGAATCTCTACACACAGTTTCGGTCGGAAGCTCCTCCAGAAGACATGGCCTTTATGGCTACTTCTCGGAGTTACATGAAAGACCCCAACTCCGGTCTCTACACATTCTCAGTAAAAATAAAACATCCCTCAACGATTACAGTCCCACCTTCAACTTAGCCATAGTGAAATAAATCCTCTTTTTTCACTCTTAAAATTACCGCTGTTCTGTTTAATTCTGAAGCAAAATCCTGCTGAAATGAAGACCTTATCATCCAGCATCTGTGTTAAATTTAGAGACTTTTTTGCAACCATTTTTTATAACCTCCACTAAATTCTCGTAAGTGAACCTAGTAAAGTACCTTATGATGACGTTCTTATAAATTCACTAACAAATTTTTATACCCTCACAATCTCATTATATGTAACTACTTTGTATATATTTTAATTATTTTAATTATTTTATTTATATATATATATATACGTGAAATAAATGAATGATGCAAACCCACAAGGAAGAGGAAAAATAATTCTTTCATGTATTCAACAGTGCACCTCGTCAGGGAATGAAGGGAAAGGCAAGAAGCCAAAAAATATATGCTTATGTACATCAAAACAAAATAGAAAAAAAAGAGATTAGCAAAAGGTGAACAAGTACTGATAAAGGGCATAAGATACTATAACAAGATATTGTCAGTTTGATACGTTCCGGAACTGTTATTGAAATTATTTTTAAAATGGATGAATGACCAATCTAGAATATTCCTTTCAATTATATCTCTGTTTTTAGCGAGAACTTTAGAACTCTCCCACTTAATACTATGATTACATCTGTCCATATGAGTAAACAATGCATTAGAATTATTTGCTTGTTCTACACGTATATTTATACTGTTTTACTCTGATATCTGAAGTTTTTCCGGTTTGACGTACATAAACTGAGTTACATTGTGTACATTCGATCGAATACACACAGCCAACAGCATTATCAGGGCTATTCTATTTTAGGCGAGATTTAATCGTACTATTATACTTAAAGACTACGTTTATACCAATTATTTTAAGTAAGGTCGGAAGATACTTAAAATTTACATAGTAGGATAGGCGAAGGATATTTTTGTGATCATATTCATTTACAATTACACTATTATAAAACGTTTTCTTAGCATTCTTAAGATAGTTAGCTAGAAATGAAATAAGATAACATAATTTAGTACCAATATTCATGATATTGCGTAACTCAGAATCTAAAAATTCAGGACTGACAACTCTTAATGTTCTGAGAAACAGAAGAATAAAGTACAGTAGATTTTATCGAGGGGTGATGGTCAGAATAAAAATGAACACAAGAGTTATTATTAGTGGGTTTGCGGAAAACTTCAACACAATGTAACTCAGTTTATAGAGATCAAATGGGAAAAACATTATATATTAGGGTAAAACAGCATAAATATGCGTGTAGAGAAGCAAATAATGCTAATGCATTGTTTAATCATATGGATAGATGTGATCATAGCATTAAGTGCGAGAGTTCTAAAGTTCTCGTTAAAAACAAAGACGTAATTGAAAGGCATATTCTACAGGGGTGTTCGAAAAGTACCATCACTCCCCCACCCCCTACAAAATGTAAATATTGTAATACCAATTTTATTTTTGTGTGATTAATTGTATTTATATGTGGAGGTGTAATTTAAAAAAACAAGTCACTAGCAACAATTACTTTAATTACAGTAAATACAGTTACTAATTACAATTACTAATCAAGAATGTCTGTGTGTGCACCATCATTTTCATAACAAAGGATTATGCGCCTCCATGTGTGGTGTGAGAATCGACGCAGCATTGGTGGAGTGATTGCACCAAATGCATCTCGAACAGCGCGTTTCAGTTCCTCTGTTTTGTGGTAACGCACCCGGGATACGTTCTGCTTGACGAAACCCCATAAGGCATTGTCACAGAACAGATCTGGACTTCGGGGCGGCCACTCAAGAGGGGCAGGTAAATGTTGCGAGCCACGGCCGATCCATTTGTCTCTGAACACTTCGTTGAGGAATTCCTTCACATTAATGGCAAAATGAGCTGGAGCCCCGTCTTGTTGAAACCACATCCGGCCAAGCAGCCTTAAACGTTCGAGCTCAAGCACAAACCAGTCCGGTAACATGTTGAGGTAAGTAGTTTAGTTGACAGGACCCTCAAAAAAAATATGGACTGAACAAGTTCATGGCAGTTCCTCAAAGAAGTGTGGATTTTCCATGCTCCAGAAGTAAACATTTCTCATTTTGGCGCTACTGTAAATTGCACACTCGTCAGAGAAAATCACTGTTCCACGTGCAGGAATTGTTGGAAAAACGGTCAAAAACCGTTCGTTTCTGCATGTCTGTATCGTTTAATTCATTAACAAATGACGGGCGTTATGATTTCATGCAGAGATCTTTTGTTATGTGATCTTTCATTGTGAATATGGGGACTGCAAGTTCTTGTGATTGTTTCCGAAGTGATTTTTTTTGGTGAATCATCAACCGATGCAACCACACCTTCACATTGTTCGGCTTGCGTTGTGGTCTTCCCGACCGTGGTCTATCCTTGATGGAGCCAGTTTCATACAGCTTTTTCTCCCAGCGTAATACAGTCTTGTTTTTTGGTGCAACCTTACTGAATCTTGTGTTGAAATCATTCTGGATATCATGCATCGTTTTGCCAGTATGTGACCTTTCATGAGCCCATGTGCTCATCATTATACTTTCCTCCAGAGTGTAAGTGGACTGGTCTGCCATTGTTCACACAACTCTAATGTCTGGAAAAGAAAAATAAAATGTCAATGAATCACGTATAAATTCAATTAATCACACAAAAATAAAATTGGTATTACAATATGTACATTTTGTAAGGAGTGACGGGACTTTTCGAACACCGTGTAGAATGTTCTAGACCTTGGAATAATTTTTTTTCCTTTTCCTTGTGGGTTTGCATTATATATATATATATATATATATATATATATATATACAGGGCGTCCCAAATAAATGTATACACACTTTAAATAATTATAAAGGCAGTGTTTATTAAAATACATTTCATTTTCAAAATGTAATAGAATCTACAGACATTATTTAATTGTTTTGTCAACGCCTGTTTTCAAACTGACGTCCGTTCTGGTCCAGGCACTGCTGATAACGCGAAGCAATGGAATCGCAAACATCACGAAACATTTCGTTTGGTATTTGTGTGCATTCTCGTTCAATGGCTGCTCTCAATTCAGCGACTGTTGCAGGTTTTATAGCGTAGACTTTGTCTTTTAAGTATCCCCATAAAAAAAAGTCTAGTGGTGTGAGGTCTGGTGAACGCGGAAGGTATTCTACGAAACCCCTTCGTCCAATCCACATCCACATCGTGCCAAGTACCACTCGCAATACTCCACTCTTCGGTCCGGATCATCTTCATTAATATCATGGACTAATCTTGGAATGTAACTTTTCCATTGACAGCGCTTCAAAATGCGTTGGACAGACGATTCTGAAATTCCTACCTCACGACTCGCTTGCCGCACAGATTTTCTTGGACTTTGGTGATACGTTTCCAGTACTCTTTCTTGCTTTGTGGGCTTGTCGATGTCCGTGGTCTTCCGGAACGCTTCTTGTGGACATTCTGAACAGTTCCATCGGCTTCAAACTTATCTCTAATTCGAGTGATGGTAAGTCGCGTTGGTGGATCTGTTTGAAACTCCCTCCTAAACTGTCTTTGCACTTCAACTGCGTTTTCACACTTCCAGTAGCATTTTAGAATGAATTTCCTTTGTTCAAAGCTTAGTCTGACTGCCATTATTAATTCTAATGGGTTTAACTTGGAAAGAAAGAAACATCAATTGAGCTATCAGCTGTTAAAGTGTGTATACATTTTTTTGGGACGCCCTGTATATATATATATATATATATATATATATATATATATTATATATATATAATATATATATACCTTTCAACCTCTCAAATGATGTTCTGCGCGATGATTCCTCATTTCACGAAGGTCAAGCTTGTCGCTCCTCTCTCTCTCTCTCTCTCTCTCTCTCTCTCTCTCTCTCTCTCTCTCTCTCTCTCTCTCTATATATATATATATATATATATATTATATATATATATATATATATATATGAACGAGAAGGAGAGAGATTCCACAAATATAAAGTTAAATAGAAAGATATATTTCCTTCCTGAACCGGACTTAAAGTAAGAG
The DNA here is from genome assembly GCA_023014485.1 of Bathynomus jamesi. Taxonomy (NCBI): domain Eukaryota; kingdom Metazoa; phylum Arthropoda; class Malacostraca; order Isopoda; family Cirolanidae; genus Bathynomus; species Bathynomus jamesi. Next base: position 1,629,504 of record JAJOZX010000159.1, on the reverse strand, counting down.
TTTGTTTCATAGATTGTTTGAAACATTAACTTATTATATGTCTAGTAGTAGGATGGAATGAAATTCCGTAAATTTTTTTTAAATACCAATACCTAATAGTGAAGAAAATCTGTCTCTATGCCACTAACAACGTGTGAAAATTTCACTTCTCTGGTGATTCATCTTGAGGCTCTCCATTGGCATTGAAATTTTCACAAAATTTACATAATTTGGTCATTATGGGTGCACATCCATCGTGCAGCTCTTCGCTAATTTGAGTTTTGGCTTACTCAGATTACTTAGAACTCGCCACGAGACGGTGGCTGGTTACACGTTGAGTTCCACCTGTAAACCACCCTCATTTTGGGCACGTGCACTAATTTGATTTGTACCCAGACTTCGTGTTAAATCGGAGCATTATTTCCAGAGATTCCAGTCTTTCCCTAATAAATCCGTCTCGCCGAACAAATCTACATATAGCAGCACTATCTTTTATGTATGACTAACTTCACACATTGGCCAAATGATTATGTGTGACAAAGAAACCGTGGGAATTCCAGAGTTTGTACTTTTTTTCAGTCAGTGAATTTATCTCGTCATTCGATGAGTGCCGAATGGCAGGAGATGCAAATCTACCGGCTGTTTGCGAGTTAACGAGTTCTGCGTAATCTACTGCTTGAAAATAAAAGAGGTGATAACAAATTTTCGTATTTATGGACAACCAGCATTTGCTTTTGCCATTTTAATTCAACCTAATCCAAGTTCCTTGATGTGCTTGTGAGTATCAGTAATTATTCCCAGCAGAATATTTTCTGAATGGTCGAAATGGCCATAGTGACTTCTTTTAGTTTCTTGTAAAAAATAGTGCGATTTGTTGATTGTGTTCCATAACAGTCGAGTACCATCTTCGCAGGAAGGATTACCCTTAATTTCAAACCACATTAGTGCATAAGCTTTCATTACAAAAGTTGCCAAAATGTGTAAGTTCGGCGATGGCGTGTCACTGCCAACATACACTCTCAGTAGACCGCTAACTGTTGTTAACCATCTCAAATGGGCAGTTTCTCTGACTCTCGGTTTGCTAATCTGATTGAGCAGTGACCAGATGCAACAGCTTGGCATATATCAAAAACATACTACTGATCAGTGCTCAGATCCTGGCCATCAATCTTCAGCAAACTTCATTTAATTTTATTAAAGTCAACTATTGGAAGCGTTCACATGTTAGCAAAGACTTACCGATAGAACCCGAAAATCCTTTAGCACCAGTAACTGCACAACCAAGATGCTCTAATAAATGCCGTAAAGGAAATTTATTGGAGTGCAGCTGGCATATAAACCATTGTAAGGGTGTCCAAGTTTCTCTTTCAGCAGTCTAATAACCCCCCGTTTCTTCCTTTATTAGTGACAGTTCCATCACATCACACTGCTACAATTCCACTTATATCAACATTATTTTCATCCAGGTAACCTACGATACTGCCTATGATGTCTTTCAGAACCACTTTTTAGGTTGTTACAGTATGTCCGATGTACTTTCATCCTGGCTCATGTATCAGAAATAAATTCTCTTCAACACCTTCAGCGTCTTCTTGGACATTTTTCAATGTCTTGTCTTTCTGCCTATCTATACAAAGCACCCAAATTGTCTGTTTTTTCCATCCTGCAATTTAGTGCGATTGCCTTCTCCGGCTCAACTTTATTTGGCTTCTATCAATAACGTTTTGTGTGACTTCTTTAGTGATTACCCCAAAATGTTCTAAGACAGCTGAGGCAAATGCAGCTGCTGATCTATCTGAAACACCATGCCTATCACATGCTCTTGCCACTGTTCGAGGTTTTCGTCTCATTTGAGAATCCTTCAAATCTACTCCAGAAGCTGCTAACATAGATGCCACAAAATTACCAGCAAGTGGATTTTCTTCCTGTAATTCAGCTGTGCTTTTTGGATGTAAAGAGTTCGTGGTAAGTGGACCTGACTCAGTAATATCAACATTTGAAGCAGAATCATTGCTCTCGTAAGAAATTTCTGAAGCAGAGAATGAACATTCAGCCTTAGATATTTTCTTAGTTTTATCAAGACGCTGTGCCTCTTTTGTTTCGCTTTCCTCTTTCTTGAATTTTCTTAGTGACGGCAATATCGACGCTGCCAATTGCCACGGTTCATGTAGTTCGTTGGTCCTGTAGAAATGCTGTTTCTTGAGCTGGAACTTTCCGATTATTTTTTTCATAGGCATAAGATGAGAATTCCCACTTGCAAGCTGCAATATCGAATAATTGTTTGCCTTCATCTCGGAACTTCAAATTCCTTGCTTTGTGATTCTCATTTCCTTGCCTTTCTTTAAAAGATTTTAAAAGTTTCATACATTTTTCATGGTTGGCACGAATCATCTGCAGAACACACGAGTATGGGAAACAACAGGGATTAAAACAGTTTTCCAAAGATCTTCGACTTTTTTGCGAAAGCTTATCAGAAATTTCCGCAACTATTGATTCTTTTGAAGTTTTATATGGCTTCATTTCATGCTTTAACCAAAGGTAATACAATATGATGTCACTTTAAGTTGGAAGCACTACTTCACGGAGTTCTTTTGGGTGACCAAAACATTTCAATTGTTCCCTCTGTTTGCCATATCAGATTTTAATAGCTGCAATAGAAAAGTGTTTATTTAGAACATCATTCCTTGTTTCAAAAAGATAAACAATGAAAAGCGCTAATTATGCATCAGACAAAAGCCAAAATAATCACTGATTCCACACTAAAATTGGCAAATAAAAGTAACAAGATGCATCAAATTGTAAAAACACTGATGGCATATGGACACATGGAATCCCCAGTGAAAAAAAGTTGTCACTCTCCACAAAATTGTTGCATAATTCAATAAAATGAATTTTCACTGATATAACGTTTAGTTAACTGACTAGTTTGTTAACGTTAAAATTTAAAACCCTATTAAGAGCTTCAATAAAAAAAACTTTTTCAAAGGTGAGACTGCATTTCATATCCCTTCGCAACACTTATAATCCAAAGAGACTGTCAGCCTTCGCGGGCTCCTTCACCAAGCATTTTTGTAAATAAAGAAACCACGTTCAAAGAACCCATACATAACCCTGCTCATTTAAATTCGCATTTAAAAGTTATCACTGAATACTTACAACCTTTTCTGAAGGGCGCTTAACTAAATACCTTCTATGATCAATGAAATTTTGTTTTAAATCTTAAATTTCGTCTCGAAGTTTGCTGTTTATAGTTCTAAAATAAAATAAGTAAAGTTAATTTAACATTTATTTTAGTTACGGTAAAGTTTGATTAGATTTTGATTTTGTAATAAAGACATGCATACATTAATAGGAGGGTGACAAGGAAAAGTGATGTAAGTGTATTTTTCAAAAATTTTAATTCTTGATTTTGATCGTTAATGACATTCGCAACAACTGACATTGCGAGTCAATAAATACAAAATATTCTTATTTAAATTTTAAAAAACTGTCTTCTTCGAGTTAAAGAATTAATTCTTATTAGGGAGAGGGGAGTGCCAGTGCCAAGAGGGGTGGGGGTGACACGCCCAAATATTAAAATTTTAATATAGAATATGGTAACCTAACCTAACCTACCTAAACTAACCTTTATATGAACTTTAGCGCCCACCATTTTAAAAGGTAAAAGTAAATATATATATATATATATATGTGTGTGTGTGTGTGTGTGTGTGTGTGTGTGTGTGTGTGTGTGAGACGTCATACTATGAATTTAACGTCCATCATTTTACAAGATAACCATCCTGGTTGGCCAATACAGCACATTGTCCATTGCTACTATGAATGTAGAGTAAGAAAAATGCCGAGCTCTTCTATGCCTTGTTACCGATAGACGCGCGTCTGCCATTGCCCCAGCCGCAAGTTTTCCAAAATGGTTACATTCTCACTGCTTTGTATAATACAACCAACTCTTTTTAGAAATAATACCTCGCATGCAAATATTAAATGAGATCAGAGGGTGAATTATGATTTGAGTCAATGTTTATTCACTATACAGGGTGTCCCAGAATTAACTATCTATTTCAATGAAATCGGACAAATTTTTTAAAAACACACTTTTATTTATGTTTATCATGTTTAATATGTGTTAAAAATGTATAAATTTCTAAAAAAATTTCATAATTTTATTTTCATAATTTTTTCATTATCTGGTCCAATGAAAGACCGTCTGAAGTCATAGAATGGCAAAGAGACTCTCCAAAAGTTAACGTGTGGCTTGGAATGACCAAATCCAAAATTTATGGCCCATTCTTCTTTGCGGAAGCAACGGTAACAGGCACCGTCTACCTTGATATGCTTCAGCAGTTTCTCGAACCACAGCTTCTTGATGATGGCATTCTTGATAATGTTGTGTTTCAACAAGATGGAGCACCATGTCATTATGCTCTAATTGTTCGAGAATACCTCAACAGACGCCTTCCGAATCGGTGGATTGGACGTGGAGGACCTCGACCTTGGCCTCCGCGTTCTCCGGATTTGACACCCCTGGATTTCTTTGCATGGGGTTTCATAAAAACAAAGGTTTATCGCCAAAAGATCAATAGTTTAGCTGAACTTAAAGAACGCATCCAGTTGGCAGTGCGGGAGATAACACCTGAAATGCTTCAAAATGTGTTTCGCAGCGCTGAGGATAGATTTGAAATTTGCAGAGATACAGACGGTGCACATGTTGAAACTTCTCAATGAAGTTTTGACTTATGATTTATAAATCTATTTGTTTTTGTATCATAATTTAGTAATAAACACAAAATTATGTCAGTTTTTATTAAATTTGTCCGATTTCATTGAAATAGATAGTTAATTCTGGGACACCCTGTATATATACTGTATTTTTTATGTAAAAACAGACGTACTAATTTAACGTAAAACTCATTCTCCCGGGATATAGTAAAATAAAATAATTTATTTCTCACTTAGATTAAGGAAAACTTGCACTATAATAATGGTTTAAGGGTGTGTGTATTCGATATATATATCAGGCATGGAATAATTGTAATTTGTAATTGTAATTTATTGTAATTAATTACATTTTTTCTAGTAATTGGCAAGTAATTGTAATTGATTACCTCAAATGTAATTGTAATTGTAACTGATTACATTAGGAAACCAAGGTAAGTGATACAATTACAGTCAATTACTTTGAATTACATGAATATTAAAGTTAATGGGTCATACTTATAGTTTAAACTACTTGCTCATCATGTCTCAGGGAGCTTTCTTTTGAAATAAAATATTATTCTTTTTATTTGAAATAAAATGTTCCATTATTTCAAATGGTCCTAACTAAAGTGCCAGTTTTTTGCCCTTATTATTTTGATAAAATAAATGCGAGTTCTTTTGTTTTATATTAGTATTTTTTTCAGTGCCTTATCTTTGGTTTCGTTAGACTATATCACATATATATTTCCAATGTCCAATTGTCCATAGCAAGAACTGCTTGATGTAAAATACAGTCCCGTGCAATTTTAAAGAACAGTACATTTTATTGACCTAATATGATCTAGTTTTCATTCAAGATGATAACCCAAACTGAAAGTGGAATTGAAATGGGTAGGTAGAAAAGCATGACATAAATCAAATAGGGTGTATTTATGGAAAAAAAATGCCATTCTTTGTAACTGTAACTGTAATTGTAATTAATTACAGTAACCAAGTAATTGCCCAATATATATATATATATATATATATATATATATATCAGCGAAGTTAAGCGACAATGGGTTTGGGTAGTAGTTGGATGGAAGACCGTCCTCTGCGTCCAGATTATGTAGCGACCCGTGGTTCGGATCCCACGTAAAGCTGTAGGTCCCCTCCGTCATATGACCTTAGATGTTGAGAAGGAGGTTAAACGATCCCAATTAAAAAATATATATATATATATCCACTTTGTTGGTTTACGTCGTCGTCGTCGTCGGCCTAGGCAAGCTACGGCTTGGGACCGTAGCGCATCTATCCGGTATAGGTTAACCTGGATGATGTAGCCATAAGCACTGCCGCTAGTTAAGTGCCAACCAGTGATTATCTCACTAGCCGTATTGAGTCCGTTAGGCGAAACTACGACAGTACCAAAGGTGGAAAATATAACCTTTGGTTTTCTATTATTTATTTGCAAAATGGACATGGCATTAGATTAAAATAAATATTTGAATATAAATGATTAACTGACAATTGTGATATATAATTAATTATGTTTACATACAATAAAATAATATAGTATACATAAAATTAGTATTAATGTGGTTCACAATTGAATTATAATGGGGTAACTAATTTAAAATGAATTTATACTATTCCGAAATTCAAGACGGTAAAATTAACATTTATCTTGAAACTAAAATAAGAGTATTCACTACACACTCCCCCACCAGAGAGGAAGTTCAAAGAGTTCCGAACGACACTGATTTCCTCTGGACCTTTTTGGTAGCTACATGTACCTCACTTAAGGTTGATTCCAAAAACGCAGGCTTAAGACGATCGATAGAAACCTTGTCGACCTTGGAACCGCGCTGGATGAGAAATGATTTGCGCGTACGTCGGAGAACTTCATAGGGTCCGTCATATGGACATTGGAGAGGTCGTTTTGGGACAGGTACACGAACGAAAACGTGGGTGCAAGATTGGAGGGCTGGGGAAACAAAGATGTTCTGTTGGCTAGTCAATCGAGGGGGAACAGGCTGAAGGGACTGCATGTGAGAGGAAAGTGTTTGAGCGAATTCCGTAGGATCACATGACTTATCCCCTGCAGTGAAGTAGCCACCTGGTAGCCGCAGTGTTGTTCCATAGACTAGTTCAGCCGCTGTAGTCTTCAGATCACTCTTAAATGCAGAGCGAATACCAAGCAAAACGAGTGGAAGTTTATCCATCCAATGGGAGTCTTCGTGACACATAAGGGATGACTTCAGCTGGCGATGGAAACGTTCGACGAGGCCGTTAGCTTGCGGATGATACGCACAGGTATGCGCATGTACTGTACCCAACAAGCTGGTAAACTTCTTCCAAAGCGAAGACTCAAATTGGCGACCTTGGTCAGTGATGACTTTTGTCGGCAATCCAAATCTTGATACCCATCCATGAAGAAAGGCTCTTGCAACAGTTTCCGCTTGGATATCAGGAAGTGGGATGGCTTCAGGCCATCTGGAAAAGCGGTCGAGACAGGTGAGCAGATAACGTTGGCCTTGAATCACTGGAAGAGGGCCAACAATGTCTACATGAATTATTTCAAATCGCTGGGATGGGGGCGGAAATGCGTCAAAGGGGGACCTGGTGTGCCTTTGGACTTTGGCACGCTGGCAGGCAAGGCACGTTTTGGTCCAATGTTTGACATCCTTCCGCATCGAGGGCCAAACAAAGCGAGAGGTAACCAGGTGTTGCGAAGCACGGATACCAGGATGGGAGGGCTTATGAAGATCCGTGAAGACTGCTTTTCTGTGACATGGAGGGACATAAGGGCGAATAGCAGCTGTTGATACGTCGCAATAGAGGGGCACAGACAATCCTGGCATACTCATTTTCTTGAGGGAAAGTGAGTGAGTGGAGTCTTCTCTGAGCAGGTCTTGTAGTTCCGTATCCTTATCTTGATCCTGTGCAATAGCATTCCACAGTGTAGAGCTGAGGGTAACAGAAGTAATCTCTATTCTTGAAAGTGCATCCGCTGGAGTGTTCAAGACACCTTTGATGTGGCGGATATCTGTGGTAAATTGCGAGATATAATCGAGTTGCCTGATGACTCTGGGAGAGTGGTTACAGCTGTTTTTATTGAAGACAGTGACCAAAGGTTTGTGGTCGGTAAAAACACAAAACTCTCGGCCTTCAAGGAAATGTTGAAAATGCTTCACGTTTAAGTAAATAGCAAGAAGTTCACGTCCGAAAGCACTATAACGCGTTTGGGCTGGCTGCAGCTTTTTCGAGTAAAACGCGATGGGTGCTTGTTGACCGTTAATGGTTTGTTCCAACACTCCACCGATCGCAACATCTGAGGCATCGACCGTCAGAGTTAGGGGGGCATCACTGATAGGAAATGACAGAGACAATGCACTATTGATAGCATTTTTGGCATTGTCGAACGCCTGTAAACTATCGCTACACCATACCAATTTTGTTACCTTGCGTTTGTGTGTGATCATAGCGTGTAGAGGAGCAAGAACACTGGCACAGTTTTAATGAACTTGTGGTAATAATTTACCAAACCTAGAAACCGCCGTAACTCACGCTGATTACTTGGCATAGGGTAATTTTTTATCACTTCACACTTGTCCTGAAGGGGGGTAATTCCGTGCTGCGAAATCGTGTGACCAAGAAATTCCAAGGTTGGCTGTGCAAACACACACTTAGATGCATTAATAGTAACACCGTATTGTTCTAAGCGTTGAAAGAGGAGTGAAAGATGTTCCTTATGTTCCTCTTCCGTTGAGCTGGCCACAAGCAAATCATCGATGTAGGCATAAACAAAGTCTAAGCCTCTGGTGACCTCATCTATAAACCTCTGAAAGGTTTGCGCAGCATTCCGTAGCCCGAACGGCATCTTCACAAATTCGAATAACCCAAATGGTGTACAAACTGCAGTCTTGGGAATATCCGAAGGCTCTACGGGAATGTGGTGGAAAGCCTTAACGAGATCTATTTTACTGAAGATAGATTTGCCGTGGAGAAGAGAAGTAAAGTCTTGGACATTTAGTACCGGATATCGGTCCGGGATGGTTGTCGAATTCAAAAACCGGTAATCCCCACATGGTCTCCAGTCTCCTGACTTCTTCTGGACCAGGTGTAGGGAGAGGACCAACTGCTTTTGGAAGGTCTTATTATCCCAAGATCCAGCATAAGCTGAATTCCGATTTGGCAGCTTTCAGTTTGTCCGGGGCAAGACGTCTGGGTTTTGCAAACACAGGGGGACCTTTTGTTGTAATGTGATGGGTAATGGTGTGCTTAATGGTATCACCCATCTGCATCGGTTGAAGAATTCCTGGATATCGTTGGAAAAGGCACTGGTACATGGAATTAGGGGGAACGAGGGAAAGTGCAGAGTTCGAGGCGTCCGGAAGGGCAACCTGTTTGGCAAGAACAGAAAGCAGTGTGGCCTGGTCGCATAAGCGTCGCTTGTCAAGATCCACCAGGAGTTTGAAATGCTGGAGGAAGTCAGCGCCGATTATGGGATGCCGCACTTGAGCACAGATGAAAATCCACTTGAAGGATCGGTGAAGGCCCAAGTTTAGTTCACGCGACTGAGTACCGTACGTGGGTATGCGTGAACCGTTAGCAGCGTATAGAGGCGGAGATTCCGAGTGCTTATGACCAGATTTTTGAGGGAATACACTGACTGACGCTCCGGTATCGACCAAGAAATTGATACCAGAGTTCCTGTCCTTTATGAATAACAGGTTGGCAGTGCGAGTACTAGACGCCATTAGGACTCGCTGCTGGGGTTTTCCGACGAAAAATTGCAAGGGGAGATGCACTTCCTAGCCTTCTTTCCAAATTTGGCGTGGTAGAAGCAGATCTTCCCGGAACTCGAACGATGCCTCTTCGTAAATCTTGACCGAGAATGGCTTCTTTGCCGTTGATTTTGTAGCAGAGAACAAACGTGTTGAGTTGTTGACTTAAACTCTTCCACTTTCAACTCCAGTTCCGATTGTGTGTTCACGTTGTTGACCGGAGCTGTGTCAATCTCCACTACTTTGTCGGCAGTTTCTGCTAGTTTATCAACTGGAGTAGCAGGATCCATAGTGGCCAAGACACGCTGAGCTGATGGAGGAAGTTTCTGCAAGAACAACTGTCTAAAGATGTCCTTATCGAAGGTTGTGCGCGTTCGCCTAGAGCGCACTGCATAGCCCTCAGCATTTGAGTGGGCTTACGGTCTCCAAGTTCTTCTTTTGAGATTAACTGATGTAGTTTCTCACGCTCGGAGACAGTGGTGCGGCGCAGGATGGCAGACTTCAGATCGTTGTACGGGTCCTCACTCGTGGAAGGAGATACGATGACGTCACGGACTTCAGAGATGATGCTCGCTGGTAGAGAGGACAAAACATGATCGTATTTCGTCCTGCTAGTGGTGATCCTTCCCAAGTTGAATTGTGATTCCACTTGGTGGAACCAAATAAATGGATCACCCGGCCAGAAGACGGGGAGCTTTACGCTCAAGTGGGAGATGGCACCAGCGTCGTCAGGCATCTTCTCCTATGCTTGCTGACGTACAAGCAAGACGACAAGTTCCCAACGAAGGAGTGGAGGTTGAGACGAGCGCAGGCACAGAGCGCACGGGCAGGGGTGAGGGGCAGAGGGCACGAGCGACATTACAGTCTGGTCCTAGTCGCTCGGGTGAAGGGGATGGCAGAGGGCGAGGAGTTAGTCTGGGCACGAAGATGGCAGGCGACGTTACAGTCTAGTCTGGTCTATCGTCGTGCTACGGGGAGGGGTGATGGGCACGAACGACATTACAGTCTAGTCCTAGTCGTTCGGGTAAAAGGGGGTAATCCAGCTCCGGGGTCATCAATTGTTGGTTTACGTCGTCGTCGTCGGTCGGCCTAGGCAAGCTACGGCTTGGGACCGTAGGCATCTATCCGGTATAGGTTAACCTGGATGATGTAGCCATAAGCACTGCCGCTAGTTAAGTGCCAACCAGTGATTATCTCACTAGCCGTATTGAGTCCGTTAGGCGAAAACTACGACAGTACCAAAGGTGGAAAATATAACCTTTGGTTTTCTATTATTTATTTGCAAATGGACATGGCATTAGATTAAAATTAAATATTTGAATATAAATGATTAACTGACAATTGTGATATATAATTAATTATGTTTACATACAATAAATAATATAGTATACATTAAAATTAGTATTAATGGTTCACAATTGAATTATAATGGTAACTAATTTAAAATGAATTATACTATTCCGAAATTCAAGACGGTAAAAAGAACATTTATCTTGAAACTAAAATAAGAGTATTCACTACAACTTCATGCGTTTTGATGGGGCGGAGTTTACGATAGAAGAATGAAGCTTTATATACCAAATATTAAATATTTGAAAAGTTAGTATTTTGCTAAGTTAGTCTTTTCTTATCTCTTTGTTCTGTGCTGTACAGATATAATCCAATCTCTTGCCCTATCTCTCTATACCCTGATAAGGCCGTCCAAAATTATAGCAACAATAGAAATTGTGTGTTTTTGTGCGCGTGCAAATGATGTGGTCGTTAACTATAAAAGTAATTTATTTACAATAAATGTCTGAGTTTGTGTAAGGCAATCACAAATAAGATAAGCCTAAAAATACCATGAAGATGAAATACAAAAAATGTACCACATTTGTTAAAATTCATTATTTATACACTATATATTTCTTTATTCATCTCTCTCTCTCTCTCTCTCTCTCTCTCAATTTACTGGTATATGTCCCACATAGAAAAAATAACTACATACTTCAGAAAAAAAAATTGGTGCTAATGTATGCAAAATATTTAATGGCTTGTACTTCCCCTATAGATCCATCTCTCAACTTGATACCAACATCATTTGTCTGGTACAGCTTTGAGGTTTCACCAGCAGAGGAGAACCAAGACTTATCATATGCTGTGCTTATATCAAAGAAATAGTTATAAATAGTCGAATTACCGGCAGTGTATTTAAGTATAAGTCCCTTCAATACATGGATACACAAAGTAGATGAGAGTTACCTTTTAAATCCAAAATGATTAGATGTTCATAATTAAGAGAATATTCAAATTTCTTTCTTATTAATTTTTTTTCATTTTTGTATGATTTCATATGGAATGGCACAACTATAAAATATGAAATTTAGCCTACTATAGCTTACTAGTCTTGGTAGAGAGAGCAGATACATCTTATCTTGGTGGTGAAGTTGACTGATCAAAGCCAACATGTTGTACTGGCTCAATAGTTATTTGAACCCAGGAGGATGAAAGTAAAAAGCAATTAACCAATTTTTATAGCCATTTGAAATAACACAGTACTCACATTAGCCTATAGTGAAAATAACATAAAGGAACAATATACTTAAGGTATATTTGGTAGGTTGACTTAATTTCTGACTCCCAGGGAAAAAACATCTTTCAGGTAAAAGCCAGGAAGCTCATTACACCACAATGGGAGAGTGAGTACACTCCTAAGGATCACTTTTAACCTGAGAATTAACAGGATAAGTGGCGAACTCAACCCAACCCAGGAGTCAGCAAGCAGGAGTGAAAAAAACCTGATCACAAAGTCTCCCACAATAAAGACTGAACTATTAAACACCGTTAGATCTTTCCACCATAGCCTAATTCACTATAGTAATCTTAGGAAGCTTTCCTTTTCCTAGAGGATGGAAGACATAGTAAAACAAATTAAGTTTAGCTAAGCTGTATGAGCTTTCTCTCAAATACATAAACTTCAAGTGGAAATACTATAACAGAGAGAGGTGACATGGACAAGGAAGAAATGCGGAAAGTACAGTAAATGATTGAGGCGCAATGGTTAGTGGTGTAGTGTTAACGTCGCTGACTACGAATCCATCGGCCCCTGGATCAAAACCCGGGGACGGCAGGCAGCGCGCAGCAAATCCCAGCTGTTCATCCTTCTACACAATAAAGATATTGGTTGGTAGATAAATGGGTACCCTGAGTAGCCTAGTGGTTAAGACGCTGGGCTGCTGGTGGGGCGTGGTTTGGATTCCACGTTAAACTGTAGGTCTAAGGTGGAGTGACAAGCTTGACCTTCGTCAGAATGAACAATTTGAGCGGGAGCAAAACCAAGGTTAAACCAAGTGAAAATTCTGAGTCCATGTAAAAATTTAACATTTCTTAAGAATGAACTATCTAAGGCTTTACACTTAGCAAAATACCGAGAAGGTTTTGTGTATAAGAAACCTCAATTAAATTTTAAAACAATTCAAGATTCATGTGCATTTTAATCATTCTAGTCATGAATGATGAGAATGATTAAAACATTTTAAAGTTATGACAAATATTATAAAGTAGTCCTAAATAAATATTTATCTAACATTAATAAAACCTTTGTTTTTTATCAATTTCAAAACATTTGAAACCACAATTTTATCTTTGATTATACCAGTTCACTTTGGTTTTAATAACGTGTTTTGGGACTGCAATAAACTTTTTTCATTGTAAAATAAGCTTAAAATATTCACTTAAATAAGATGAGGAAATTTTTAATGTTTCTAGGTCCTATTCTCAGAACCTATATAATAATAAGCCATGGGAGATTCTTTTAGAAGTATCAAATTTTTGTAACATTTTCTGGGGTTCTGGCTTGAGTTTAGCTAATCTTCTATTACATTAGGAATGTGTTGAATAAAGCCATTCTATGCACTGGTATATTATCCATGGTTTTTGTGTGGCTGTTACAGTTCTTGCTTTATGAAATCATTGTTCTACAAACGGTAAAATTTTTATGAAATCTCCAATGACTAGGAATTCATTCTCTATTATGCCAAAAGCTATAAAAAAGACGTTTGTGTCTCACTGAAATGTTCTACAGGTTAACTAATTGTTTCAAGAGTTGGTATCCATTATGATCCTATGTTAATTCTGTCTGTCCATCATGAAAGAGATGTTGAAGGTAGTTTTTAAAATAAGCAGACGATGGTTAAATATTATACCTCCTCGAATGACATTCCTTTTTGGGTGGGGTACATATGAAGTCTACTAAGCAAAGTTCATGGTGCTGCAAGGTATATTTTCCATGAAACTTGTCTCAGAAACCTTTGAACCGATCACCAACAAAAACTTTATATTTTGGTGTGTTGCAGAGTTACGGGCTAAAAGAAAAACCTTAAGATCCACTCTAGGCTAGCCCAAGAAGAAAGTAGAAAAGTTAGAAATAGCAATAAAAAAAATGAATTCCGAAAACGTATACCATACTTACACTTATAGACGTGTAAAGCTTTCGCGCAGGAATATTAATAATTAGTAAAGTATAGAACAGACAAGGGTCTTTCTCTCCTCCGCCAGCCACTGCTGACAGGAAATAGTGGCGAAAGAAGATTTATAGGAAAGTAGGAAAAAGTATAATGAAGAAAATAACCTCAGAGTATATTCACACCATGTGTACCCTTATCTCGTATACTCATTCACGTATTAGAAAACAGCGGAAAATAAAGGATAGCATGAATACTAAACTACATAATCTAATCGGTGCTACTGTAGTATGCGGTCTACCTACGATTCGGCGGTCTACCTTTTAATTATAGCTTCTCATCTTGTTTACTGATTGCTTGTTTACATCCCAACGTCAATCGCCCTTGACGATTGGTTAGGTTTATTCATGATATTTTCGTTAGTTTTAATGAAAATATCATGACTAAAGCTAACCAATCGTAGGTAGACCGTATACTATAGTGGTACCATCTAATCTACACCCTGCTTTTTTTTTAAAGAATTTTTAAATTTATTTATTATGTACAAGAAGTCACCATTTCGTCGTTGCATCATTTCTCCGTAGCCTGCAAAAGCCACGGTACCGAAGATTTATGATGTAGTAATTTATATTGCACCCTTCGCATAGGAATTACCAAGATAAAAAACATAATTAGTTTCCTAGCAGGTCTGGAAGGGGAGATGAGAGGAAGTCAGAGATTTAACCTACTCACACCTCACTCCGCCTGCGGCCCAACCGAAATTTCGATCTTTAACTCGTGAAACTACCCACCTTTAATGCAAAATGATGCTACTAAAATACCTACCTAACCTGTTCTTAAACGTATTAGTTGAAGTACTTGCCACGACCCCCGCGGGTAGACTATTCCACCTCTCGACTATCTTATGGGTGAAAAAGCCAATTACAATGTTTGTTTCAAATCTTTTACCCTTTATTTTGAAACCATTGTTTCTCGTAATGTTTCTATCGTCCATGTTAAAAAAAATTCTCATAATTTACCTTATCAAAACGATTTAAAATTCTGAACACTTCACATAACTCGCCTCTTAAACACCGCGTTTCAAGCGTATACAAATTTAATTATTTGAGTCTGTCTTCGTATGGTTTACCAAGTAAAGTTGAAATAAGCTTAGTTCCGCGGCGCTGAACCCTTTTTACCATTTCTATATCCTTCTTCATATAGGGCGACCAAAACTGTACAGCATATTCTAGATGAGGCCTAACAAGCGACTTATATAATGGCAATGTTTCCCATTATATAAGGATTAGGTCAGTATGTACTAACATGCATAATGATTGTGTCTGTACACACTCCTTTGATCTTAATCTGGAAAATCCTATTTTGTATGTACTCTGCGCTTTAAATAAATGAGAGGCTATTGAAAGATTTCAAAGAAGAACTTGCTTTTGTTAGTGGTCTCTGTTTCCTAAGTTCTTATTATAGACTGAGACAAAATATTCCCACTCAGTTGCTGTCTCTGTACAGGGGCCTTGTTCGCCCCTGTATGGAGTATGCTTCTCATGTGTCGGGTGGTTCAACCCACACAGCCATACTTGATCAGGTGGAATCAAAGGCTTTTCGTCTCATCATTTCCCCGCCTCTTACTGATTGTCTTCAATCTCTCTCTCTTCGCCGCAGTGTTGCCTCACTCTATCTTTACTATCGCTATCATAATGGACATTGCTCTTCTGAACTCTCTAACTGCATGCCTCCTCCTTTAAGGAGAGCACGCAGTACCAGACTTTCTACACTTTCACATTCCTTTTCTGTCCAGCTATCTAATGCAAGGATTAAGCGGTATTTTCAGTCTTTCATCTACTCAACCGGAGAACTCTGGAACAATCTTCCTCAATTCATCTTTCCTCCTGTCTATGACCTCACATCTTTCAAACGCAGAGTGTCTAGGCATCTCGAAAACCCAAGACCTTGATTTTGGCTCTCTTCTACGGGGGTAGGGGCGCTTTTGCGGGCATTTGCCCTTGGCCCCTCCTTCTTGCAAAAAAATATTATTACGTTACCAAGGTACTATTAATTTAAGTAAAGAATAAATTATTTTATTTTAATATACCCCGAGAGAATGAGTTTTACGTAAAATAAGTTTTTCTGTTTGTGCATAAAAATATGGCACAAATCATAATTTCGTCTTCTAGGCTCATTTAATATTTGCAAGTGTGATATTATTTCTAAAAACAATTGGTTGTATTTTATAAAGCAATAAGAATGTAATTATTTTGGAAAACTTGCGGTTGGGGTCGGGATGCGCGCGCGTCGTTGGTAACGGGACATGGAAGTGCTCGGGATCATTCAATGGCATGCATTTTTTCTTACTCCACAGGTTGTTCGAAAAGTCCAGTCACCTGGCAGACCAATCTACTTATACTCTGGAAGAAAGGATAGTGATGAGCACATGGGCTCATGAAAGGTCACATACTGGCAAAACGATGCATGATATCCAGAATGATTTCAACCCAAGATTCAATAAGGCTGCACCACCAAACAAGACGGTATTACGCTGGGAGAAAAAGCTGTTTGAAACTGGCTCCAGCAAGGACAGACGACGGTCGGGAAGACCAACAACGCGAGCAGAACAATGTGAAGGTGTGATTGCATCGGTGGCTCGTTCACCGAAAAAATCACTTCGGAAACGATCACAAGAACTTGCAGTCCTCATGTCCACAATGAGAGATCACATGACAAAAGATCTTGTCGTGAAACCATACCGCAACCACTTCAGCAATGATGCGTCGATTCTCACACCGCACATGGAGGCGCATAATCCTTTGTTACGAAAATGATGGTGCACACAGAGATATTCTTGATTAGTAACTGTAATTAGTAACTGCATTTACTGTAATTAAAGTAATTGTTGCTAGTGACTTGTTTCTTAAATTACACCTACCACATATAAATACAATTAATCACACAAAAATAAAATTGGTATTACAATATGTACATTTTGTAGGGGGGGGGGTGACGGGACTTTTCGAACACCCTGTACATTCATAGTTGGAATGGACAGCCTGCTGTATTGGCCAACTAGGTTGTTTAGCTTTTAAAATGATTGCCACCAAAGTTCATAGCCTGATGTCTCACATACAAACGGCATAGTATGATGTCTCACACACACACACACATATACACACACACACACGTGTGTGTATATATATATATATATATATATATATATATATATATATATATATATACAAAAATCTTTTACCATCACTTTCTAAAATCATCTTTTTTTAAAGTAGTGGTCGCCAAAGTTCATATTATGACGTCACACTAGGGTGTCTCGAATATGCCTCAAAACACAACTACGATTTTTCTTCATTCGCACGACTTCTTAACATCATTTCTTCCTTATCACTATTGCTCCCAAATCTTTTTCTTAAGATTCTGTTTTGTTTTTACGGGAATTGTCTCCATGTGCTTCCTCACCACCTTTAAGAGGAATTGTTCTTGAATTCGTTTTTTGTGATGAATAAATTGTATTTTTTAATCAGCGCAATTCCTTGTTTAGCGTTATCGTTGACCACTTTCAAGACACGCACGCGTTTGAGGCCCAAAACGAAGTTTTCGTGTTCCTCCCACTCCGTTGGATCGTTTATGAGGAAAGATAGCTCTACAGTATTCCCCATAAAAATTGCTGAGAAAAAGTCTCGTATTCGTCCTGTTACGAATATATTAATGTTTCCCAATGTTAATGTTAGCCATCATCCTCTTTGTTTCGGCATCGATTCTAGAATTGAGGAAAGCAAGCCCAATGAGTTCTTCTGACAAGTACCACAAGTGCCTTCTAACGGCCTTCCCTCCTACATCGGCCACCTTCCTGTTTGGATACTCCTACAAAGATCTGAGCAGCAGCAAGTCGTTCAGAAGAGCTTTTTCTGGGAAAACCGAATATAACGAATATAAATTAGATTGATGAAAAGGCACATTTTATGGAGCTCCTTTTCTTCGGATGGGGTTAATATCATCTGCTACTTGAACATGAAATTCTTGAGGCAATATATGGCTTTCGCCATCCATCTTGCCATGAGGCAAGCCCCACGACGGCGAAAATTAATTAGCTCTTCTTGTTTACCCCAAAGGAACAGAAAACACAGGACGATCAATTCTTCATAATCTTCTCGGGGATGTTTTTCGTTCTTCAAGATATCTTGGAGGTACCTGAGCATTTCGGACTTTTTGTGCTTAAGGAACTCGTCAGTCGCAAAACGTTCAGCATGCGTTTCATCTGTGTCGACTGTTATGTAGTCGGATTGGTCAAATAATGCCCAATTGGTCTGAAAACGCCTGAAAAGAGCAATGTCTTGCCCGTTTGATGAACCATTGCAGAGCTCGAAAAACTCTTTCAACGACCTCATTCATGTGGTGTCGACAAGGAAGCCGCAGGAGAGGCTGGCCAAGTTCTTCCTCGATCCCGATACAAGCTCCATGAATATACCAGTGTTTGCTGCTGTAGTGTCGAATCCCAGCTCGATTACACGATGTAACAAAATTTTGGAAAATCTGTTTATCTTATTTTTTTGGTGTTTCTTTATGTTTTTGGGTGCGCTGAATTAAAAAACTCGCATTAATTTTCTCGTGAAAAAACTAGTTTTTTTCTGAAAACCATAATCTATTTTTTGTACCTAGTGGCTTATCAGAGAGCAAAATCACAATGAAAAAAGGAAAGGAAAATAAATATATTTCATATTTAAAGATATATAATGTGTATATATAATGTATATAATATATATATATATATATAAAATGCATATACAGGGTATCCCATAAGTCCGGCATCATAGGAAAAATAATAAAAAAAGTCAAAAGAAAAGCTTTTATTTACAGAACGTGCTCAATATGTCCACCATTGTTTTCAATACACAAATTCAGACGTGATACCCAGTTAGCAAGCACACGGTGAATGATGTCAGGAGTAATGGTGTTACATGCCCCAATAATGCGCTGCCGCAAATGTTCAACACTCCTAATTTTCTCTGCGATACCAGCGCGTTCAAGTGGCCTCAGAGATAAAAATCTAATGGCGTGAGATCCTGACTTCTAGCTGGCCATTCCACAGGCCCTCGACGTCCTATCCAATGACCAGGGAATTGTTGGTACAGGTATTCCCTTACTTGGGTGCTGTAATGTGCAGGAGCGCCGTCTTGCTGGAACCATGTTCGGAAATTTCCTTCTTCGTTCAAGACACTGGGAAATGCTTCTTCCTTGAGCATACGTAGGTAGGTGCCTCCAGTGACATGTTCATCGAAAAAGACGGGGCCTATGATGCGATCCTTCCAAATGCCACATTATACCATCACCCGAGATGCACCTTGTTCCTTTGAAGAGGTATACCAGTGAGGGTTGTTTTGAGACCAGTAGCGGGTGTTCTGTTGATTTACCTCACCATTTCCATAAAAAACAGCCTCGTCACTGAACAGAATGGTGGACGGGAAATTGGCATCCCGAGCATAAGAAAAATATGAATTATGGTTTGTGGAAATAGAAAAATATGAAGTTCTCCTATGATGCCGGACTTATGGGACACCCTGTATAATGTATATATAATGCACACAGATATGCTCACAAATCTAAACGGATAATGCTTAAAAATGTACATTTCAACGACTTTTTCTCTTGTAGTCCCGTGGATTATCTCGTATTAAACACCAGATATAGTCGCCCATCATAGCTTCGTCCCATTTTCCCTGATATCTCCTCTCCATGGTTTGGATATCTTGGTGAAAACGTTCACCATGTTCTTCACTTACGTCACCCAAATTTTGTCTGAAGAATTCTAAATGCGAGTCCAGAGAGTGTAACTTCAGGGACATCCTACAACCTAACCTTTGAAAGTGTTTGAGTAGATTTTCTACTAGCTCTTTGTAGTTGTCGTTCTTCTTGTTATCTAAAAAACATGGACTACAAGCCAAAATGACTGCCAAGCATTTTTTTCAAGAGCTGTCATTTTTTCTTCTAACTCTTTACATGCTAACATGCATCTGAATTGAGGTCCAACAAATATACATCCCTTGATTTTAGCTTCAGAAAATTTGAGAAACATTGAACATATATGATAAAGAGCATCACTTTCAGCATCCAAAGCTTTGATGAATTGCTCGATAAGACCAAGCTTGATATGCAGCGGGGGTAGCAAAATTTTGGTTGTTGGAACAAGGGCTTCGTTAAGAACATTGTGTTTGCCTAGATTAAGCTCATTTCTCACGGGCCCCTTTCTGACAAAGTGCTCACCATCTGCTCTGCTGTCCCAAAGGCAGAGGAAATACGAATATTTAGTGTAACCGCCCTGTAGTCCAAGCAGGAATCCTAGCATTTTGAAGTCTCCACATACATCCCATCTATGTTGTCTGTACTTTATTTTGTCTAGCAACTGCTTTACATTTTCATATTCTTCCTTCAATTCAACCGAATGAGCCACAGGAATAGATAGAAACATGTTTCCATTATGTAGTAGGACGTCTTTTAAACTTCTAGTTGAACCGTCAATAAACAAACGCCAATCAGCAGGGCTGTATTCAATTCTTATCTCAGCAAAAAGGCCATTCACATCACAGCAGTAGCAAAGAGAGCTCGATGCACAACAGGAGTAGAAAGAAGCGTATCACAAATGCCTATTCCTGTAGAGATCCTGACACTTGGGTCCAAAAGATTCCGCTCTTTAAGGCGGGACGTCATAATTTCTGCATTGGTTTTCGTAAGGTTCATATCCCTGACTAGGTCGTGCATGTCTTTCTGGTTGGGGAAATGGGGTGACGTATTGGAGCTTGCCTCGAAGTCAGCATCTTCATCTTCATCGGAGGATATTAAAGGCGTTTCTTCTATTTCCTCCATGGTGGGTGGGCATTAGGGTGGCCCACTTTTCAATTTTTTTTAAAAGTATAGGTTATCCTAGTTTTTCCCATTATTTGGCACTATGCTAGCACATTGGTACCATTTTTACAAAAATTGATCAATATTTAGGGGTCTCGCATCGACCTTGAAATTACGAGTTTTTTTTTTTAAATGCATACTTTTTAACTTTTTACTGAATCAAGATAAATCATTAAGTAGGGATGATTTCTGAATCCTCTTGATGAGAGAAGTCGTTTGGTGTGCCTTCCAATGTCATACGACTAACGGTTTAAAAGTTGTGCCTGTATACAGGTAATACCAATGTGCTAGTATAGTGCCAAATAATGGGAAAAACCACGATCACCTATACTTTTCAAAAAAATCAGCAAATAGCAGACAAAGAAGGAAGAAAGAAACAATAACTTAAACAATCACTTTGCATTGTATTGACCACTATCACACGTCACTGGCTGCAACGTTGTCCCTCTGTGCTATGTCATCGTGGCGAGTGATGACTTCTTGAAGTCGCCGAGCTCTTTCCGGTTCTTTTCCACCACTTGCAGAAGATCCTGCAGCTGTGCCTCGTCCTTTGTGACCGTGTTCGCATAGTCTTGTATCAGTTGGACTCCTCTTTCAGCGACGTCATTGGTGACCTGGAGATTAGAGATCACATCCTTCAGACGACAAAAGTCCTCGTTCTCGTCCCACTTATCAGTTGGCAGGGTGAGCCACGAAGACCCATACATCTTCAGACCTGCAAATAAGAACCAGGAGGACTCGTCGATCAGGTCGGGGAGTAGCGTCATCTCGTCGACTGAGACGTTCTCGTATGTGAAGTCTTTGGGTACAGGGAGGTGGGACAGCTTCTCTGCCATCTGTTGCTTCACAGTGCCATCCACCTTGTTGCTGCATAGAGCGAAGATGACGGTCTGAGGCCTCAGATACCAGAAGTGCCGCCTCATCACTGCCAGTGACGCTTCTGCCACCTCATCACTGCCAGTGACGCTTCTGCCACCTCGCGGTCCACTGCCCTATACCTCAGAAAACGCTGGTATAGTGCCAGGTCATTCAATGGCGCATCAGCTGCTACAGGGGCCGCCAACCAAGCTGGTACGTACAGAAGAGCGATGAACACCACGATCCTGTGCAGTTTGTCGACCAGCTCGGCCTCATCTCCGGTTTCGTATGCACACTTTGAGGTTTGCGGCTCCTGGCGAGGACGTTTTCTTCCTTCCTGTAGCTTTCTTTGTACAGCGAAAACTTTATCGTTCCCGCTCATCGTTGCTACCCGAGGACCACGTTGATCGAGGTAGAAGTCAATGTCTTCTTTCTTGTCCTTGTCGGACAGCAGTCGATTCTTCTTTATATCTTCGACAGCGTCAGATGCTCCGATATCCCACAGCTTGTCCACACTGTCCGAAAACTTCTGCCGTTTTCCTCCGGCGTCAGTTTCTCGTTTTCTGCTCTTTTGGAGTAAGTGCCACTCTTTCCACAATGCCTCTAGCTTCCGTTCGCAGTTGAGCTTTGTGATTGTTTTAATGCGGACCATGTTCCAAAACTTTAAGAAGTTGTTTACGGTTTCTTTGAATGCGTCTTTCCTGTTAGCAGTGTACTGGATAACATGAAGAAGTATTGCAAAACCTGCCGTGTTGTTGGCAATTTGCTACCACTGATGGAGGACGACGGTTGGCCAACTAAAAAAATTTCCGAGGCCGATCTTAGAGAAGGTAGCGATGTTATTTTCGCCTTTCCTTTTGATGACTCTCTATTTGTAGCTTCAAGAGTTCTTCCAGTTATGGTTGCCATCGATTTGTCCATGACAAAGGATGAGGAACTCAGACAGAATTTCAAAATGTTATGATCTGCAAAAAAAAGAAATAGGTTAGGTACCTGGCACAGGCATAGTGCATTTTCTAATTACCTATATACATTATACATTCCGCCCGAGTATGGTGACTCATTTTTTGAAAAGTATAGGTGATCGTGGTTTTTCCCATTATTTGGCACTATACTAGCACATTGGTATTACCTGTATACAGGCACAACCTTTAAACCGTTAGTCGTATGACATTGGCAGGCACACCAAACGACTTCTCTCATTAAGAGGATTCAGAAAACATCCATACTTAATGATTTATCTTGATTCAGTAAAAAGTTAAAAAGTATGCATTTTTAAAAAAAAAACTAGTAATTTCAAGGTCGATGCGAGACCCCTAAATATTGATCAATTTTTGTAAAAATGGTACCAATGTGCTAGTATAGTGCCAAATAATGGGAAAACCACGATCACCTATACTTTTCAAAAAAAATTGAAAAGTGGGCCACCCTAGTGGGCATGGAACGGGTAAATCTTCATTATAGGGAACTGGGGCAATAGAAGATGGGATATTTGGATATAGGACATTTTTCGACCTTTACCTCTCTTGTAGAGTGAAATGTCTACCATGCAGAAGTAGCAATCATCGTGGTGATTGATTTGCTCCCTCCAAATGCGAGGAATAGCAAATGGCATGCCTTTTCTGGTACCTCGCAGCCATTCTTCTAATGTGGAACGGCAGCTTCCACAGCAAAAGTGAGGTGCCCATGATTTATCTTGATCGCCCACGGGCATGCCAAAGTAAGCGTGGTATGCTGTACAAAACTTCGTTCCTGTGTCATTTTTGTGCTTTACTTGCTTTGGATTGATGTAATGGTCGCAAACATAACAAAATGAATCTGCAGAGTGTCTGCAGGGCCTATTGGTAGCCATCACCATATAATTCTAATTCAAATATCTGAAAAATACAAAAAAACATTTTATAAACAGAAATAAGAAACCAAATGTGTACAAATATTTAATAATGGGCCTTAACCAATAAAAACATTACTAATAAACCCCAATTTTGGGGAAAATTTGAATTTTGCACTTGAAATTATATTTGCTATCTCAGAAAAATGCCTTAAAAATGGCGAAACAGTAAGATTTCTAAATTTGACCGTATAAAAGCTAGTTTTCCGAGCAAAACCGATGCCAAATCTGTAATCAGCGTGGCCGAAACATATAGAAAAGATCGAAAAGTCAACATAAACAAAAAATTGTTGCACAGTGTTACATAATCTTCGATTCCCATTCCTCTGACCTCTTTCGTTACTGCTTTTGCCACTTCACGGCCGGTTCCGTCAGCAGCAACTGGGACACCCACTAGTTCCTCCACATTCTCACCAGTTGCAACCACTGTGATACGATCAACTTGACTCTTTCCCATGTCGATGTTGGGAAGAAGTTTTCCATCCCAGTGGATCACTAATGGACATGGTTTACTGGAGGGGAAACCACTTCACAGTTCTTTTTGCATACTCTATTCTTTATTCGGACACGATGGACGGTTGCTTGAGATACTACGAATTCATCGATGTTGTGACCGAGACTTTGAGCTGCTGCACCAAAAAGACGAGGTTTTTTGTCGTACGGAAAGATTGTCCCGACCCCATGCAGCTGTCAAATTTGGCTCTGTAAGGGCTTTCAACTTATTAGGGTTGGGACGAGGGTTATTCGTGAGATATGTAACACGAGTCTCATCTTTCATGGACGATGCTGACGCAGATGTGCTGTTATTATCGATCATGGCTTTTTCGGTTCGTAGTTTTGCATCTTTTTTTGCCTCTAACGCCTGATTCTCCATCAACTCTTGTCATCTGCTCTTCTTCTTCTGTTTCTTAACATGAACTCTGTCAACTCCTCCGAAGCTCGAGGCCATGCGGTCTTCACGTTCAGAGCAAAGGAATCTCTTATCTTCTTCTGGAACAACTGAAGAATACATGACATACGAATGTGAAATATCGAACAGCTCCTCTAGATCCGTCTTGAACATGCCCTCGTACATTCAATATAAGTCTTCTCCTCTTCAGGTTTTCGTATCGGTTCACCAATTTCTTCAACTTGGTCGCTGCGTATGTCGCCGTTGTTACTGGAATGTTGCTTTTGGCTCAGGAAGGAAGAACGGCACTCGTGACCATTTTCAGACTTTGCGGTACACTTTTCTTCAGGGTAGAATGGTGGTAGTAATAGTGAAGGAACACTTGTTCATTGGACAGGAGGCGTGAACTGGTGATTTTATCCACTGGGCCTTTATCATTCACCCACAGTTTTGCCTTCTGACGCGTAGTAGTATTCCAAACCTGGAAAATTAATGAAATGGTTTATAACTTATGTAATGGGTTATAACTTATAATATATATATAATATTATAATATATATATATATATATATATATATATATACAGTATATATACACACACACACAATTTTTTTACTTTTTTACGTTTTAAAATGATAATCGCTGTAGTTCATAGTATGTCGTCACAAACACACACACACATATATAAATATATACACAGTATATATTTATACAAATAGGTTAGGTTAGTTTAGGTTAGGTTAGGTTACTCTATATCCAATTTTTAAATTTTTAATGGGTAGCACCCGTCCTCCCTCCCACTCCCCTACTCTCCCATTCATTCTAATATTTTATTCTGCTTAATGTCTTACGACTTCATTTACTTTTCGAGAGACTTTTCTCTCTCCATCAAAGGTTTAAGCTAAAACTTTCTGGAAGAGTTTCAATAATGTTTTATCTGTCGATCAAGAAGAAATGTCAAAAGGTTAAATATTTCCAAACTGAAATAAGAGGAAGAAAAGTACGAATAATTTATTAGGATTCTAATAACACACTTTTCATTTTAATGCTTCGCCTATTGACAAAAGGGCAAAAGTTCATCAAAGTCAACTTTTTCTTTTTCTGAGTGACTTTCAGCCGTACAATGGATAATAGCGACAGTTTCGATTGCTGATGATGATGCCAGTTCGCTACATTTTCTACCTAACTCAAATTATATATACAATACTCACGCGGTTATCCCTGGTTCACTCAACTATGAATTGAATTAACTATGATTTAGTAATCGTGACATTTGTGTACTTATCCCTCATCATGACACCGAGTTAACCATGACTTGGTACAGTGTTTAAATCAGCGCGGCGGTTCGCACTGTTAGCGAAAGGAGCGGTTACAGTCTTCGAGAATGGATGAGTGAGTGCAAACTACTTAATTGTACATTATAATGTAATAGAAAAATACCATGTGTGGTGGAGCGCGAGGTGAGAGGCGAGTCAGCGGCTACACCATCCATCCACAGGTGGGGTACACTGAATTAACCGTGAAATCGGGTTATCCGTGATCGCAGACCGCCACTCAATCACTGATAACTTAGTGAATAATATATATATATATATATATGATAACTCAGAATGATAATATATATATATATATATATAAAATGCAATATCATGGATGAACACTCATGATTTTTTTCATGATGAAAAATACCGCCCCCCCCATAGGGTTCCAACACACCACCTTTTGAATAGAAGGTGAAGTCCCTAGCGACTACATAAAATTTAACATAACCTGTCATATATTTAAACAACCGAAGAAACGCATAAAGCTTTCGCGTTCAGAGGCATGTTACGTGTCAACCCTCCCACACTCGAGGGAATGACTAGCATTTCATTCAAACTATCTGGGGTAACGCTGGAGTCCTATAAATGGAATATCATGTATGAACACGAACGAAGGCATTATGCGTTTCTTCAGTTGATTAAATGTACTGTATAACAGGTTGCGTTGACTTTCATCTCGTCGCAGTGTAGTGGCTAGCGACCTCACCTTCTACTCGAAAGGTGCTAGGTTCGAACCCTAGTGGATGAGGTGTGTATATACACAGGAGAATTACGACTTCTGATTAAGCGAGGCCCATGGTGTAGTGGTTAGCATATCTGACCGGCAATCGGAAGATCCCGGGTTCGATTCCCGGGTGGTTACCTCATTTTTCATTTGTTCGTTCTTTCTCCTCATCTTGTGCGGAACGTTCTTCTATACAAGCGTCGTTCTTTACGTTAATATATATATATTAGGGTGGAGCGAAAAATACTTTTTTTCTAGTATGAAGTTCTAATAGTGATTAAAAGTTGCATTTAGTGGACGATATATACCTGCCAAAATATGAGTTCATTTGTTTACACATATATATATAATATATATATATATCTGAATATACTATATTTTTTCTGGTTTACAGAGTTTGCTCGAAACTTAATTGCAGTATTCATCAGAGCAAAGCTCATTCGAAAGAGGCAAAATGAGACTCAGTCAGAAATTCTTTCTTTAAAGTGAAAAACTTTAGACAATTCCGTTTAAAGTCCTCTTAATGAATAAAACTAAGTTTTTCGGCATATTTTCTTATATATATATACATTTTAACTGCAAACAACACACAGTATAATTAACGTAAAGAACGACGCTTGTATAGAAGAACGTTCCGCACAAGATGATTATACTGTGTGTTGTTTGCAGTTAAAATGTATATATGTGCGACATGCGGGAGGTGCCCCCTCAGGGCATTGGTTTCTGCTCGTATGTAGGAGAATTACGACTTCTGATTAAGCGAGGCCCATGGTGTAGTGGTTAGCATATCTGACCGGCAATCGGAAGATCCCGGGTTCGATTCCCGGGTGGTTACCTCATTTTTCATTTGTTCGTTCTTATCTTCATCTTGTGCGGAACGTTCTTCTATACAAGCGTCGTTCTTTACGTTAATATATATATATTAGGGTGGAGCGAAAAATACTTTTTTTCTAGTATGAAGTTCTAATAGTGATTAAAAGTTGCATTTAGTGGACGATATATACCTGCCAAAATATGAGTTCATTTGTTTAATATTTTCAGCTGCCACCAGGGGGCTAAATTTAACACAATTTTGGGTAAAAAGGAAAAAATGCTTCTATTTTAGGTTTATCAAACTATTATAAAATTTTATCTTAGAATTATCTAATAGTTGATTAAGATTCTTAAATGATAAGAATTCGTTTTGTAAAATGCCTTTTCATATGCTTATATCTTCAGCTGCCACAAGAGGGCTGAAGTTAACTTAAAAAATGACAATTAAGTATGATTCTGTATTTACTTGAAAAAAGAAACCTTATTTCGTGCCTTAGCGGAGTTACCACCCTTTCCCCAACCAACCTCCCTCTAGAAAGGGTTCTTGCTGAAGACTATTTAGTAATTTGCTTTTGTGTCAAATTTTGGCTGTTTTTTCCTTGATTCTAATGTAGCACGAATCCAACCGTCTCTGTTTGTAGGTCCGCAGACTGATCCAGCAGCGTCTGTAACGAGCTTGACGCATCTCTCTACGGCTTGTGTATGACATGGAAACTGAAATAATTCTGAATGAAGAGTAGTACCATGTTTGATGCATGATTCAATATCATCAAGAGAAACTCCTTTGGTTATCGGTGGTTCTGCTATCTGAAAATCTTGCCACATAATGAGATCTGTATAGTCTTTGGCATAAAAATTTATTTCTGGCATCTTAAAATACCTGATAACATCTGTTTCTTGAATGCATGCCCTTGCTTTTATGATACGCCTAAATCCCAACTGACGCACATGCTCCCTTTCATCAGCTATCATTGCAATGAGAATGTTTTCTTGATTTGCGTAATATGCATTTCGCTGAATGACTGAGTCATGTACTCTCCTAAGCTCTTCACGGAGATACCGGCTTCTTGCAATCATATGCCACATATGTTTAGCACCATATTGGCATAATGGTTTACGCTTTATCTGAAACCACATTGGTGCGTATACCCTAACAATGAAAGTAGCTAATTCTTGTAAATTGCCTGAAGGATTCTCTGTGCTTGCATATAACCGCAGAGTCCTGTTTGCTGTGGTGAGCCACCTTGAATGTGATATATTGCCTGGACTCTTATGACTAAGCCTTGTGATTTCAAGAAGGTATTTCTGGTCAGTACTTATGTCATCTACATCAACTTCACACATGTCCTCTTGAATTTCAATGGGTTTGAAGTTAACTATGGGAAGCTTTTCACAGTCTGAAAGTGCTCGGCCAATTTCTCCTGAAAATGCTCTTGGTCCAGTAGTGGTACCATCCAAGTGATGAAACAGATGGCGCAATGGAAGTTCATTAAGGTGTAAAAGGCATATCAGCCACTGCAATGGCTTATTAAAGGCTTCTTCCAGTAATCTTATTGTGCCTCCAATACTACCAGTGTTAACCACTGTCGAAACACAGCCAACTGCAACGATGTTCCCTATATCAACATTCCTTTCTTTCAAGCAATTCACTAGCGCTGTGCAAATGTATTTAGCTTTGCCACTGGAAGGTGTCACATGTGCAAAGTACAGAGAGTGTGGTTCAGATATTATGCTGATATGCTCTTCGCGTTTGGTTCTTTGGTGGTTAGAGCCATCACTCTCCTGGACTTGAATCATTGTTTTATCCTTTCTGCCATCAAAGTATAATCCCCGCATGGTTTTTGGCTCTCCTATCTGTTGTAGTTCCTTTCTCTTTTTTTGTCTTTCACGTCTTAGCTTACTTCTGTCTATAATATTCCCTTTGTCTTCGGGAGTAACAATTTTAAGATCTGCCAATACTGCAGAAGCAATAGCAGCCCCAGCTCTGTCCGACATTTTAAATCTATCACAAGTAATTGCTAATGAAGGCAGTGGCTCACGCATCTGTTGTTCTGATATTACATATTGAGTCGAGGTTGTATCTTCCTCATTATCTTCAGATATCTCTTCTAGTTGTTGAAGTTCACTTGTCTCTGTTTCGATTTGTAAGTTGGACGTATTGGTTATAGCAGCACTAGTTGTTTGTGAGGATTCCAGACGTGCTTTTTCCATTTCCTTTCGATGTTCTCTGCTTGTAATCGTCTTGTGTGTGCTATGTCAATGCTTCCTATCACCATTATTCTGCGTGTTCGTTGGTCATTTAAAAAATCCTGCTCTTTTGGAGGGACTTTCTTACTCTTTTCACATGAGCATCTCCTAAACTCCTTACATTTGCAGGTGCAGATGTCAAACAAAGTGCATTTTGAAGAGTTTTCAAATTCTTCAAGCTGATTTTTGTACTTAGACTGATCCTTGCGTGACTTGTATGACTTTAATAAGGACCTGTATTTATCATGTACACTCGCATCATCTGTAAACGCGTGTATGTGAAACTATTGGCAAGAGGCCTTCTTCCAAATATTTTCTACCTTTTGGAAACTGCCTCTGCTGTTTCAGAAAATGAAGGCTCCTTGTTATTCATCTGCTCCTTCACTAAATGTTTTGTGAACAAGTAATCTTTCATAATGCAGTTATAAGTTGGTAGTTGCATATCACTCATCTCACAAGGTACTTCAAATATGGCACACTTCATATGTTCTCTAGTGAAATGTTTATATTTAGTATTTGATGCCATAATATTTTTAAGAAAAATTCACAATCACAAAATATCCTGTAACATCAAAACATTATATAATTAATATAATAATATATTTTATAAGTATATATAATATATTATATAAATAAACTAAAATTATATAATACATTATAACAAGCATTTTATAATAAAATCAATATTATCTCTATATAAATCACTTCAAAATAAAGTTTTATAATATTCCGATCATATTAAAAAACTCTCCGATCAACTGAGCGACTAGGCCTACTACCTAAGAAGACAAGTGTTAACACACTGTTCTAATGACTCACAGAAAGAAATTCCTTCACACAAAAACCCTCCCCCACAACCTCCCCAAACCCTCCCCCACAGCATTCAGTGTAGTCTCAACATGACTCAGTTACTCTAAATTGTGTTAACTTCAGCTCTCTTGTGCAGCTGAAGATATTAAGCATATGAAAAGGCCTTTTGACAAAACGAATTCCTATCATTTAAGAATCTTAATCAAACTATTAGATAATTCTAACATAAAATTTTATAATAGTTTGACAAACCTAAAATAGAAGCATTTTTTTCCTTTTTACACAAATTGTGTTAACTTTAGCACCCTGGTGGCAGCTGAAAATTTTAAACAAATGAACTCATATTTTGGCAGGCATATTTCGTCCACTAAATGCAACTTTTAATCACTATTAGAACTTCATACTAGAAAAAAAGTATTTTTCGCTCCACCCTAATATATATATATATATATATATATATATATATACATTCAACTGCAAAGAACACGCAGTATAAATAACGTAAAGAACGACGCTTGTATAGGAGATATTCCGCGCAAGACGAGAAAGAGAAAACAACAAATGAAAAAATGAAGTACCACCTGGGAATCGAACCCGGGATCTTCCGATCGCGTCTGACCGCAATCGGAAGATCCCGGGTTCGATTCCCAGGTGGTACTTCATTTTTTTCATTTGTTGTTTTTCTTTCTCGTCTTGCGCGGAATATCTCCTATACAAGCGTCGTTCTTTACGATATATATATATATATATATATGAATGCGTCTCGGTGGTGTAGTGGTTAGCGTCGTTGACTGCGAATCTAATCGGTCCCGGGATGAAGACCCGGTGACGGCAGGCGGCGTGTAGCAAAACCCAGCTATATAATTATTCTTTCACACAATAAAAATAAAATTGGTTGGTAGATAAATGGGAGTACCCTGGGTAGCTTAGTGGTTAAGACGCTTCGGATTCCACCTTAAACTGTAGGCCTAAGGTAGACTGACAAGCTTGACCTTCGTCAGAATGAACAATTCGGGCGGAAGCTAAACCAAGGTTATTTATATATATATATATATATATATATCGTATATTACTTTTAGAGGTGGGGCCACCAGCTTGACATTCATGTGACGAGAGACCAACGGGCGGAACTTTAACCAGGTTAACATATATATATATATATATATAAACTATATATAAATAATTTTCATATATTATATATATATATATATATATATATATTGATGGGATTAACCTCGGTAAAAACAGAACGAGATGATACGATGCATAAATGCGAAGAACAGCACTAAATGAGGGTTTGACCCTATCTTCTTGCAGTCTTATTTGCGACGTTAATCCAATCACTTAAATGACTAAACTTACGTGGCAGTTGGGTAATTCAAAAGATTTCTTTGAAACCAGCTTTTCTGGAATGGTGGATTAGGTGTCTGCTGAAGAAACTACAACTAGGTGAGGCTGGAGGGGTCAAACCCCGATTTAGTGCTGTCCGCATATAGGCTATATATATATATATATATACGAATCTATGTAGTGGATTCCGAGCTTTATTGCATGTGATAATAACTTATTATATGGTAAAAACAGATAATTCTTGGTGTATAATACTGAAACAATAACGAAAATTAAAATGAAGAAATGGTTAATAAATGTTTAGTGGCTGCACTAATTTATAAGTTTTTATCAGAACAATAGGCGTAGTTTGTGCAGCTATAATACAGTACTTAGGATTAACACTATTGTATAGTTGGATTAACTATTTGGTATATTGTGCTAATAATTGAGTATTTTAACTATAGATTTTCCTCCGAATCGAGTGATCTGTCTGCAGAGATGTTTAGTTTTTTACACGTGATCTATACAGACCCGTAACTAGCTAATTTTGTGCCCGAGGCAAGATCATAAAATTGCGTCCCCCCCCCTCCTATAAAATTGCGACCCTATTCCTATAACACTACACGATCCTCTAAGTGGTAAATTGTTTTTGGCACAAAACACACAGCATCAAGAACTATTTTCAGAATGTCTCCATTTTTGTTTATCAGTTTCAATAGCTTTCTGTAGTGCATCATCGATACATTGTCCGCACAATAGTCTTTTTGATAGGGATTTCCATTTACAGAAATTTTTACGATGATTAGTTGAATTTTCATGTTCTAAGGGGTTCCAAAAAACCTTAGCCCCCCGCCATTTGCAGCTTACATGTTTACTTATATCGAAATAGTTTTTAGTGATTATAAAAATATATAAAATTCTTTATTTATTGCAGGTATTAAAATTATTCTAGCTGATAAAGTGATAATATAATGGCTTCTCAATTAATTGGTGATTCGGAGAGGCAACGTGTGATAGATCGCATACGAGTAAAATTTCGGAAAGCTCGTGATGCTGGAGCCACCTTTATAACACGTTCATGGGTTACCAAAAAGTTGCGAAGAAGTGAGGACTTCGTCAAAAGAAATTGGAATAAAACTTTGGATGAATGTGAAATGGATACAACCAAATCTGGGCGCCCAAATTTGCCACTCTCTCAGGAAACAAAGGACATCATTGAAACCAGTACGCTTAAGAGGAAAAACAGTTGTGCTAAACTTTCTAGAGAGATCGAAGTGTTGAGAGGAAAAATCGTTAGTGGTGAGATCATTCGACTGTACCGTCATAGGCAAGGTTTAAAGCCTTGGCATGAACTTCCAAAGCCAAGAAAAAATCAACTTAACATCGATGACAGAATGTGGTTTGCCAATTATCTTGAAGATTGGGATGTGGATGATTTCATGCATTTAGCTGTCTCCAATGAATTTTTTGTTTACGTAACACGTCGGCCTACCTACCAAAATGATCGAGTGTGGGCCACAACACCAGATGAAATCGATGACAATGAACATTATCCCAGCTTGTCATTCCTTTTCTAAGAAACCCAAACAATGTTATGGATGTCGATCAGGTCACACTTCTGCACGATAAGGCCCCCTGCTTTAAGGAACCATGAGATCGATTTCTTTGGAAATGAAGAATGGCCAGGAAATTCTCCTGACCTGAGCGTCTGTGAACACATTGGACCAGTTATAAAGGACAAGGTTGAACGTCTCTTGTTTCAAGAACCTGCAACAAATCGATTTTCGAAGGATACAATGACGCAACACATTGAAACTGTTTTAGCAAATTTGCGTAACGATCAAGATCTATTCACGTCACTTTTGGCAAGCTACCCAAAGCGAATTCAGGCTGTCTTGGAAGCCAAAGGCGGGAACACCAAGTTTTAATTGTTTCTCATTAAATGCAGGATTAAATTCTCTTTTGTAAGGTAAAATAAAGTACTGAATAAATAAAGTACTGAAAAGTACTGAAAATTTATGGAAATGGCGCCCTTTCCCTAATGGCATGGCGTGCTTGGGATAGTAGATACATATTTTATATAGTTTTTCTGCGCCCCTCAGTTTTTCTGCGCCCCTCAGCTTTGCGAACCCGAGGCAAGTGCCTCACTCGCCTCGCCCTTGTTACGGCACTGGATCTATGTACAGATTTGGACACTGGTTCATGTGGAACACGCGTTGTATTCCATCTTGGTCTATGTTAATGATAACATGAAAAATTTCTGCTTTTAATTTTTTGGGCGTGACTTATTTACGTGTTCAGTGTTGTTTTTGTTTGTTTTTTCTATCTTTTTTGAATTTTTAAGCTGTACCGTAACTTTTCTGAAAAGATATGCATGCAAATTAGTGAAAATTCAGCGCACACTAGAAAATCCTCCAATTAAGTAAAATAATCGAAGAAAATACAAACTTCCTGTTTTCCATAAAGAAAAATGGGCATACATTTAACAAAGAAAATATACCATACTTTTAATCACAAAAAAAAAGTCACTACTTTTGCATATCTGAAATCGTGTCCTTTTCAGAACTAGCTGTCCAAATACTTTTGAGGGTAAGTAGAATGGGTGCAAAAAACGACGAGTGAGGGGAGATGGGTAGGGGCAAGAAGGTGGGATGGGGAGGGATTGTGAGAGTAACACTGGCTCTGGTGGTTGACATTGGAACTGAGGTTGAGGGTGGCAGTCAAGAATTAACTCTTTAACTCCTTCAGTATCCCAAGGGTCTTATTAGTGTTTTTAATTCGCTAATGGCTTTTAAATCACCAAAAGAAAGATAGGGAAAATTATTTTTATGTTAAAAATAATTAAATTTTAGGTTTATATATATATATATATATATATATATATATATATATATATATATAAAGTGTGAAGTATGAAGTGTAGAGGCCACCCAACACGCCCCACCGTCATCAACCTACCTTAGCCGCCCAAACAGCGCCCATATCCCGCCTTACGCAGCTCACAATTTCCTAAAGCCCACAACCACGACCTCCGAAAAACAAATAGCCATAGCTGTAAAACACACTCAGCATTTTTGCTTTTATGATAACCTAGAAGAAAAGAGAAAAAAGACAAAATTACTAAAGGTATATCATTTAGTTTAAAATTGCTAAATAGACATACAAATAAATAAATAAATAAATAACATATTTTGCAAAGTAGAATAATAATTTTTAAAGAAATGACAGAAAAACATAACCTTTTTCACAAGAGTTTACAGCCAGAAATAAAGATTGAGAAAGAATAAAAGCTAATAAAGCCATATAAAGCCATTCTAACTCGCTGAAATGGCTAAAGAAGCATTTGATTGCCCTAAAATGGCTGAAAAAGCTAAGAAATTAGGCATCCATTTGACTCGGTCCATTTCCCTCTGTGGGAATGCATTGTCAACAATAAAACCTTAAACAGGTATGCACCAGCCAAGATGACTGATAAACACCTGTGTGTGTGTGTGTGTGTGTGTGTGTGTGTTCCAAATTCTGTACCTACGCTTCCGCATATATACACTGGTGTCCAAATGTATTTGTCATTTGTCAACTCATGCTGAGTTTTTAACTGAATTTATATTTTGCGGTTTAAACTAGCATATTTCTTAAATTCGGTTTCTAATAATTTAATATCCTTTTCCTACCCAGAAATATGTATTATTCAGTTATGTAAATAAAAAAGTATTTTTGACTAATACAGTATGATAGTTATTTGTTACTGTTGGCTTTCTTCAGTAATTTGAGAATGGTGCATCGCTAAATTAAAATCTCTGTAAATCATAATGTACGGTGAAAATTGATGCGCAGTTTAGTGTGGACTAATGCACGGTAAAGAAAGGCTGGGTGTACCGAGATCTCTGTTTGTTCTGATAGTAATAATAATTATTACCAGTATGCCCAAAACTTGTGAACTTTCAATACATTGGGTCTGGGTAGTAGTTGGATGGGAGACCGTCCGCTGCGTCCAGACTATGTAGCGACTCGTGGTTCGTATCCCACGTAAAGATGTATGTCCCCTCCGTCATATGACCCTAGATGTTGCGAAGGAGGTTAAACAAAAACCAATAATTATTATTTCAATGCATGAGCTTGGCCAGTTGACAGCAAATATACAATACTTACACAGCAAATTAAATGAAAATTGGTGAATTAACTAACCATAAGAAGCGAAGTATAAATGAATGAAGTACGTCTGAGATGCAGAGAAGTGGGAGGAAACCATTATTTTCAGAGAGCGGTATCAGACATCTTAAAAAGATGGCGCTTGAAAACAAATTTATAAGTGCAAATGACTCGAGAAAAATAATATATTCTTAACTAAAAAGAATCGTATTTTATCAAAAAAAATGTTACAGGAAGGTTTGTGTTCGCAAAACGGCATCAAATTGAAATAGCAGCCAATGAGCTAAAGTTGTTTGGAGTGAAGAAACTAGATTGGAAATATTTGGGAATTTCAAAAGAAGAAAATATTTTGACAGACGTATTGGGGAAGTATATAAAGCAGAATGTTTAACATCGACAGAGAAAACAGGTGGAGGGGGAATAAATGTCTACGGCTGTTTCTCTTTAAAGAGAACTAGAAAGCTCTATCGAATCCAAAGAAATGAAAGTGAACACACGAATAAGGTAGTTTTAAGCAATTATTTCTAAAAATGACTATTCCTGCAGCACAAAAACTTCACGGGGACTTTCAGAAGCTTATATTCTAAGATAATGATCCACAACACATAAAGTCCCTGAAACAGCTTTATCAAAAAATTCAAGAAAAAAGATTTACCATAATTGATCGGCCTTCACAAATTCCAAATTCAAACGCAATTGAACACCTTTAGGTTGAACTAGAAAGAAAAATCCAATTACGAAACACAAAGCAAACAAACAAGGATCATCTTTGGAAATTGTGGAGGGAGAGTGGAATAAAATTAATCTGGAAACATGCAAGAAACTTGTTCACTGACCCTCGCCACTTGCATGATGTCATCAAGAACGAAGGGGACACACAAAATATTAATTTGTGTAAAATTCTGAAGTGTTTTTTTCAATTTTTTACCCACTTTTTCTTTTAAGTGTTTTTACAAGAAGTTGCATGAAGGTGCGCAGAAATTTAAAACAATTCTAAACCATAATTTTCGCTTTCATTTGGCTGCAAGGATCATAGTCATTTGAACACCTCTATTCACAAATGGTTCTAGGACAACTGCCCCCGGACAATTGCACCCCTGGACAACTACCCCCTGACAACTGCCCCCCATGGGATAATTGTTCCCTGGACAATTTCCCTCAATTGGCAGGGAATCTGTCATAACCAATATAACAATCATAACCAATATTTAAAAATTCACTGACATGGCGGTTCTCAAAGTCTTGTACGATGGTTGCTATTCTGGCTGTCGAATCTTGATAACGTTTCCGCTTAGGTGGTGTTGGCTCTCTTGCAATCATCTGGTTGATGGTGATGTTGGTCAGTGCCTGCTCACTCTTCGACACTTCAAGAAACCGCCAGATATTTGGATGGAATGAAGTAATGTTAGCTTGCATATGGTTATGCCATCCTTCTAAGAAGTTGTTGGTGCGAGGTAGATCTTCTGTCTGTCTGTCCCATCCTAAAACACGGAAACGGCTCCTCGAGAGAAAAAATGATTAGGTAAAAGTTGCTTAAAATTAATGGAAACCTACTGGAAAATTATTGAATGCCCTGTTACGTCAACTGTCCGCTCTTGACGATTGGTTAGGTTAAATCGTGATATTTTCGTTAAAACTAACGAAAATATCACGACTTAAACTAACCAATCGTCAAGGGCGTACAGTTGACCTAACCGAGCATTCAATTAACCAATAATTTATTGTTAAATTATTGGAAGGGAAAAATTCCCGACAATTATTATTATTATTATTATTATTGTAATCAACCAATTCTTTTCAACCTAACAAAAACGGCCATAGTGTTTGCTTTGTTTTTTAAAATAACCTCCCAAATAATAGTTTCCTTAAAGAGGCAAACACTGGTTTCTATGGAAATTAGACGCCCTTCGTTCACTTAAATTTTTGAAACTGTTGCGTATCTGTCGTTGATAGTCTTAGTGTGTTCAGATGACAGATGGGGAGCAATTATCCCATGTGGGCAGTTGTCCGCGCGACAATTGTCCTGATACCTTCGCAAATACGTTTGAACACTAGTATATATATATGTATATATATATTGTTATGTATGGGAATAATGTAATAAGGTTAATTAATTACTGGTTATAAATTAACCCACAAACAAAATTGGGGTCTTTTTCGTTTCATGTACTGTTTCCGATTTTGTTGAAAATAAGATATTTAATGTAGATCTTTACGCTGATTTAAAAAATGTAAGTCTTTTTTCAAGAAATGAGCGGTTCAAGTTGTTTGTTATTGTAATTTTGTATTAGGTCAAAAACTATAACAATACAAGTGAAAACGAATACAAGAGTTATTGTATTCTTTAGTAATATTGGCTTAGCCCACTAAGTTTTTGTGTGAATAGATTTCGACCGTTATTTTTCTGTCCGGTTAAGTTAATTGAATGCCCGGTTTGGTCAACTGTACGCCCTTGATGATTGGTTAGGTTAAGTCGTGATATTTTCGTTAGTTTTAGTGAAAATATCACAACTTAACCACTCATTTCTCCAAAAAAAGACTTAAATTTTGAAATCAGCGTAAATATCTACATTAACTATCTTATTTTCAACAAAATCGGAAACAGTACATGAAACGGAAAAGACCCCAAAATTGATCATGTAAACAGAATGAATTGTATGTATAGATACCAAACTGAAAGCCAAGCAAACGAAGAATTGTATTCGTCAAAAATGGCGCTGGGCATTTCTGTATAGTTTCGGATATAAACGAAGCGATTTGGAAATTCTTAAGTACATGGAATTTAAAATATATGCATGTTAAATATTCATGTAATTTAGGGAAAAAGACATGAATTCAATTGTCTATTTAATTCTGAATAAGTTCGGATAAAAATACCATATGAAGGTTACCCAGAAACTAAGAGAATAACTAATGTAAAAATTACATTTGTAAACAAAACGTAGCCATGATTATTTGCCTCGGTTCTTAAGGAATCTTAAGCTTGGCAGCCTCGCGCGGAACCATAGGCCGAAAAAGATGTTGTTATACATATATATATAAAAAAAATTGTATGAAGGCAGAGAACGAGAATGACATTTATATCAAGTTACTCTTTACCTATTGCAGAATAACTTAGCATAAAATTGTGCTAGTTAAAAGATGGGATTAATGTCTTCATTAAAAAATATAAATTCGAAGCGGAAGATGCCCAAATGAAACAAAGGGAAGCGCATAGAAGCATTGCGTCTTGAGACTGGTTAACGAAGGTTCTCTCTCACAAACCTGTGTTGAATTTAGATAAAAACATTAGATTTATTTCTCCTTTTAAGAAAAAAAACGAGTTCTTAGTGGAAGTTTGCTCAAGGATATAAATATCCATTTATCGTGCCGTAATGATAAATTCAAATCGTGTGTGGCACTTAGAAGCGAAATCGTTCTTCTAATATCCAGTGAATTATTTGCCAAGCTAAAATTGCCTTCCCTTAAAAAAATTATAGCGGAAGAAAACGAGCACCGAGTTCATGAGGTAACCGACAAAGTGTTATTCCCATTGTAGGTTATTCTTAACGGCAATCCGATCTAAGAAGGTCTACCTGACAGATAAGTGGTTCTAATTGTAATTACAAGAAATTAATCTCATCCAAAGGCGGCGGGGGAGTAAGATAAGTAGCTGACAATTTGTAATTATTGAAATTCATCCTTTATTCTATAAGGTTGTAACGTACAGTGCCCGCGAAAAGTATCCGATCACTCAAGAAAATACAATATTTTCCCTTGATATTCAGAGACACGTAATTCACTTTCTATTTGTTCTAGCGACATCTGGTAACTTTGAGGTTGCTCGCTGATATGAGAGCTATCCAACGCATTCTCAAATTAGTGTTCTGGTAGCCTTCGTTGCGGGTGGCTGTGTCTCAAATTTGTCAGATTTCACTGTTTGTGTAAATTTCTTGATATTTTTTTTTTTTTAACAGAAAGTGGTGTAAATAAAATTTATATATAATGTGTGCTAAAAAACAACTTAAGAGTGATTGTCGAGGTGCTATTGTTGCTTTGCATGCATGTGGGAAATCACAGAGACAGATAGCTAAGGAATTAAACATATCCCAAAGTACCGTTAATTTATGGGTTTCACGGGCTAAGAACAATGGTGGCCTAACCACGCCAGTCCCTAAAAAACGATCTGGCAGACCGAGAAAAACAAATTCGCGAACAGACAAACTTATGAAACGTTTAGTATTGAAAAACCCAACAATAACTGCGAAAGAAATAAAATTTAATATGAATAATTTGTTATCTGGTGTTTCTGAACGAACTATCCAGGAGCGGCTCCAAAAAGAACTCGGATTACCATCTCGCCATGCTGCTAAGAAACCGTTCATTAATGAAAAAATGCGTAAAAAACGTGTCGCATTTTGTAAAAAATACATTCATTGGACTGTTGATGACTGGAAGAAGGTTTTATTTAGCGATGAGTCGACATTTTTGACATTCAGAAGTTGTCCAAAAAAGGTTCGCCGGCCTATTGGCTCAAATAGGATGGACCCTAAATACACCCTAAAGACAATGAAACACCCTCCAAGTGTGATGGTTTGGGGTTGTTTCGGTACTATGGGCGTGGAAACTTATATTTTCTTCCGAAGAACACAACTATGAATGGTGCACGGTATTTAGCAATGCTACAGGATAAACTTCCAATGGCAATGGCAATCCAAAGGACAAAAACATACATGCATGATGGTGCACCATGTCACAGGGCCAAAATAGTGACAAAATGGATTACTGACAATAAATTTGATATTTTGGATTGGCCTGGTAATAGTCCAGATCTCAATCCGATAGAAAATCTGTGGCTAATAATAAAAAATAAGGTTGAATGCCACGACACTGGCTCAGTCGAAAAATTACAAGAGGCCATCAAAAAGGTATGGTGCAAGGAAATATCAGTGGAAGTTTGTCAAAACTTGATTAAATCCATGCCAAAACGTCTAGAACAAGTCATCCAAACCAAAGGACAGATGACAAAATACTAATATAAGGTTAGTATACATTTAAACATTGTTTTTTATGTAAAAAATACAAATTTCAAGGGTGATCGGATACTTTTCGCGGGCACTGTATATTCTGCTCGATTTTTAGTTCATTCAGAACAAAAATTAAATGACTTATAAGGACAAATTTGCTCGAATTTTTAGTTTATTCACAACAAAAATTAAATGACAATGACAAATTAATCATCAATA
This sequence comes from Bathynomus jamesi, assembly GCA_023014485.1. NCBI lineage: Eukaryota > Metazoa > Arthropoda > Malacostraca > Isopoda > Cirolanidae > Bathynomus > Bathynomus jamesi. The sequence continues at coordinate 1,588,453 of JAJOZX010000159.1, read as the reverse complement.
TAATTCCCTTCTTTTTCTATAACCTCCCACCTGTAGAAAAGTTTTTTTATGCCACGTTCGAAGAAATCCCTTGGTTTCGAGTTAAAAAAAGCGATCACTTCGTTTTCGATAGCTTCCCTGGATTGCAGCTTTTGTCCATCTAGGTGGTGTTGCAGACTTCTGAATAAATGGTAGTCTGAAGGTGCGATGTCCGGAGAATAAGGTGGAGGAGGTATTTTTTCCCAACCAAATGCCTCCAATTGGGCAGTGGTGATTCGAGCAGTGTGAGGGCGCGCGTTATCCTGGTGGAATAGAACACACTGCGATTAATTAATGCAGGACGTTTTTCTTGTAATGCCATCTTCAATCGTTGGAGTTGTTGGCAGTAGACTTCAGCTGTGATTGTTAGGTTATCTGGCAGAAGCTCAAAATGAATAATTCCATGCATATCCCACCAAACGCATAGCAAAATTTTCTTTGGATTGGGTCCATTCTTTGGCTGAGGTTGAGGCTTTGTTTCACGGCTAAACCACTGATGTCGATGCTTAATATTGTTATAGAGGACCCATTTTTCATCCCCAGTGATGATAGAACTTATACAGCATCACATGTCGAATATGCTCTTTCGTGGGCTCCATGTTTTTTCAATTATGTAATATCGTAGGGGTGGCCTTGTAACTGCATGAAAAACACCAGAGAAAATATTCATTAGCCTAAGCCTACACTAGCCTAAGTCATTCTGTATCGTGATAAAACATGTGCGAACCTGTCGCCGCGTGTATTTTGCAACATTTCTAAAACTATTTCACATTATCTTAAGGTTATTCTATTATCTATCGTCCGTTTTCTATTCGAGCATAATTTATGTTACAACCTGATATTACCTTATACATTATACCATTTCATTTAATTGTCTTGTATTAATTTTGAATCTCAGAATTCTTAAGACAATGGTCAGTTGTCTCGAGTATCTT
>JAJOZX010000159.1:1440000-1585000 GCA_023014485.1 Bathynomus jamesi | reverse complement strand
TTTATTAATTTTATTAATTATTCATTCACCTACCTATTGTCAACCTATTGTGTGACTACCAATACGTGTACAATAGTTTATGCATTCGTACATGTCCACTGAGGACGTACATAATTACCTTACATGTAAGTACGTTCACATGTATTCTTTTTACTCTTTCTTTTAAGTGCATTCACCTCTTGCAATGAACTCGAAAATGCTTATGCAAGTGTACGCAATTCGATGATCACAGCATAAATTGAACATCTGAAAACGTAAAACCTCCTCTCTCTCTGATCCAAATTTATAAAAAAAATTATCATGCGTTATGTTATGTATCATGTGTCATGTTATATATAAATATATATATATATATATGTGCTCATGTACTTTGTGTTGTACTAATAACTATATATAAATATAAAAACACTGAAAGAATTGTAAGTGACTAGTGTACTTAATGAAACTGTAATTAATAATAATTTATAATGTAATTAATGTACTTTAATTAAACGATAATAATTTAATATAATGTAATTAATGTACTTAATGATGTAATGTACTAAATGACGTAGTGAATGTACTTTAATGGAATTGTAGTTAACAATAATAAATGAATTAATTGGTAATTGTAATCATAATTGTAATAAACCAAAATTACAACGTACTCGGTGATGTACTTAAATTGTACACAATGTACTACTATGAAATTATGTCGCCCTTTAGAAATGTACACACTCAGCGATATTATTATTTTTTTATTATTATTTTCCGTTGGGATAAATTTTGATGTGCTTTCTACTTTGCCAAATAATTGGTGACTTGCTCTTTTTAAAATTTCTTAATCATTTTTAGATTTAGCTTAATAATGAATTCGGAGAAACTTCTTGCAATGTTCGTAAATTGTATACATTCTCTCTTCCTTATAAAAGATGAAGTCATGCCTTGCCTAAGCATTTAATTGTAAATCTTAAACCTTTAATTTTTACTCATGCATATTTTAGTGTAAAGACGCATAGTTCAAATTCACTTTTTGTTAACGTGGCAGATCATGATAACATCAGATCTGAAAATACGCGGTTTAAGATAAAAATATGGCTTCATCCTCAAATATCTTGTTTATTTGTTTAAACATTACCACAGTTAAAAGATTTACTTTATTTTCAAATATTGTGCAAAAATAATGCAGCTTCTTCAACATTAGAAATGATGATGTTAGTAGAATCGGGGTATATAAACCCCAATAACTTCTTTCATGTTCATTCTGATACCAATTACGAGGCTGAGCATTACCTGTAACATTGTAGCAGTAAATTACCGTAAAGAAAAAGTCTTTATCTTCTCCTTCGACCCGTGCTCTCTTCAGAAAACTTAGTCATTAAAATCTCCCGATACGTTACAAGAAGAATCGGGGAGAAACTTCAAAGAATTTAATAAGCCTCTCAGAATCCTCCGAGCCACTAAAGAAGAACTCGGAGAGTAGTATAGAAGAAACTACTGCAAGAAACAGATCCCTTGCTGCCTCCTAACCAGAACCCCAGTCGACTTCGAACCAACCCAGGGCCATAGATGGATGGGTTAACATATATATATATATATATATATGATGAATAAAACCACGAAGGAAAGGAAAGACAGAATGGTGCTCAAGCGCTTTCGTCTAATGACATCCTCAGGAACACTGAAGTAAATAAAGAGTTCGAGACTATATATAGGTCACAAAAAAAATATATATATTGTACAGGGTGAGTCAAAAGTAGCGCCCGATTTCTGTCAGTTGATTGTTTGTTTGCCATTTGTATTACAGTGTACAAGAAGGTAGAAATAAATGAATGACATGTTTATCTAACCATTTATTCGGGGGAAAATTATTACGGAACTGTACCAAGCTGTTTTACTTGCAATTTTCAAAGTGCCCTCCCTCGTGATCGATGCACAATTGCAGCCGAGCAGGCACAGAGTGGCACACACGTCTGCAGAGTTCGATATCAATTTCCTCAAACTTTGCAGTGATTTGAGCCTTCAATTCCTGAATGGTACGAGGCTTTTCACGATAAACAAGGTCTTTCATGAGCCCCCAAAGAAAGAAATCTGGAGGTGTAAGGTCTGGGGAGCGTGCCGGCCACTCGATCGGACCGCGGCGGCTGATCCACTTTCCGGGAAAGTTTTCATCAAGCCACTGACGAATATGACGTCCATAATGAGGTGGAGCTCCATCTTGCTGGAAATAACAGTCCTGATCTTGTACCCTGGGCCAAAAGAAGGTTTGCAGCATATCCAAGTAAATTTCTGCAGTGACAGATCCCTCAAAGAAAAAGGGTCCAATTATCCCTAATGGAGATATGGCTGCCCAAACTGTCACGCCAGGTAAATTTACCTCTTTCTCAACTGTCACTCTTGGGTTCTCCGCAGCCCAGTAGACACAATTGTGTCTGTTAATTGTGCCGTTAAGCTTAAAACATGCCTCATCTGACCACCAGATGTTGTCTAGCATTGTGTCCTCTTCGTCAAGTTTAGCTAAGAACTCTTCGCAAAATTGAAGACGGCGGTCGTCATCTCCATCATGAAGAGCATGCAGTAAGCGTGGAATGTAAGGTTTTCATTTTTTCTGGTGAAGGATACGGATAACACTTGATTGGCTCACTTCCAACTCTGCAGATAAACGGCGAGTTGATTTTTGCGGACTTTGTTCCAGTCTCCTGATGGCTTCTTCAGCCTTAGCTACATTCGTTGCCGTTTTCGGACGACCGGACTTCTTTGCAGTGGCTACTGACCCTGTTGCTTCAAATTTCTCGACAATCAATCGTATGTTTCTTCCCTGGGGTGGGTTAATATCGAATTCCTGTGCCAAACGGCGTGCCGCCATCGTTGGTTGTTCATTACATTTGTAGTAATGTTTCACGGCCGCAATGCGTTGATTCATTGAAAGGTAATTCATGGTTCAATTTGGTGCAAATTCAGTACCTTTCCAAACTCTCAGCAATAACCTGCAAAACAAAAACAAAAATAAATAAACTAAGAAAATTAATAATCTGCAAAACAATTATTAACAACATGACTTCCCAGAAAGAATCTGACAGCCGAAAAAACAGAAATCGGGCGCTACTTTTGACTCACCCTGTACATAATAAATATAGAAATAAAAATTGTGAGAGGAGCATACAAATTTGTAAGGAAAACTACCAATTTTAGCACTTTGCCATTCTTCTCTAAATCCGTTCTGAACGAATTCAACACAAGATCAAATAGATTGTTTACAACCGATTTTATAGATAATGCCTGAATGATATATAGGTCACAAAAAATGTAAAAAAAATATGTATATAAAAATAAATTGAAAAATAAAAATTGTAAGAGGAGCATACAAATTTATAAGGGAAACTACCAAAGTTTTAGCACTCTGCCCTTCTTGTCTAAATCCATTCTGAACGAATTCAAAACAACAGGATCAAGTTAAAAAACCCTTGGCTCATGTTAAAGTTATTTGTAAGTTGGATAATAGCAGACTCAAGAATATTTCTATTAACAATGTTGCTAGAGTGAAACAAAACTGAAGCATTATTCCAATCAATACAGTTGGATAACTCTGACAAATGGACAAAAAGGGCACTGGACGACTGTCCCGTTCTAACGGAATATTGATGCTGTCTTACACACGTGTGCAAATCTTTTCCCGTCTGACCAATGTAAAAGGAATCACATTGTTTACAACCAATTTTATAGATAATGCCTGAATTATTGGTAGGGCTATTTTTTACTATGATATTTTTCACAATATTGTTATATGAAAATACTACATTAATATCCAAAAGTTTAAGTACATTAACAATGTCTAAAAAGCCCGGGAAAAATAGAAGTACTAAAATATTCTTTGACAAAGTGCGAGTGTTATTATTCACACGATAGAAGGTTCGTTTTGCCTTGTTAAGACAAGATTCCATAAACGCAGGTGGGTAGCACAGATCACTTCCAATACCGTTGAATTTTTCCAATTCGGCAGCGATGTATTCCGGACTGGCGATCTTAAGAGCGCAGAGAAACATTGAAGAAAATATGGCCTTCTTAATGGGGGTGTCATGTCCAGAGTAAAAGTGTACGTAGGACAAATTGTTTGTTTTTTTCCGATAGATACTAAACTTAAAACCTGGGCTTTCCCTATGTACACGCACATCCAAAAACGGGATTGAGTTGGCTTGTTCCACTTCTAAAGTAAACTTAATGGAGGGGACTTGATAATTTAACTGAAGGAGGAAGTCATCCAGGTCACGATTCATGGGCCAGATACACAAAATATCGTCGACGTTCCGCAACCATGGGATGCCAACCCCCAGGATTCTAGGAATGTAAGTAATTTCGAAAAACTCCATATAAATATTGGAAAGGAGGGGCGACAAGGGGTTGCCCATGGCCATCCCAAAAACCTGTTGATAATACTCGCTATTGAAAGTGAATTTAGTCTTTGAATTAGACGAAAGCACTTGAGCACCATTCTTTGTTTCCTTTCCTTCGTGGTTTTATTCATCATAAATATTTTTTACGTGTTACTTTCGTGAAATAATTTCATATATATATATATATATATATATATATATATATATATATATAGGGTGTCCGAGAATTATCTGTACAACTTTTGGCTGTTATTAAAAGTCAACCATGAAGTGTAGAAATTCCAGTGTTGTCCCATTTTACAGAGAATCTCATTAAGTTTTTTCTGATAGCAAGTTTTGACAAGTTTTTTAGAAATTCCAGTGTGTCCGAAAATTATCTGTACAATTTCATCTTTTAATAAAATTCTTGATAACACATGTAAAATTCTTAAACAAGATTATTTAGAATCTGTATTTTCAAAAGTTTCTTTTATTAAAGTAACGTTGTTACAAACATTCGATATGTGCACCATTAGTGATTCGCAAAACATCCAATCGATAATCCAAATGTTGCCATGTACGCTGCAGCATATCCACATCAATTCGCTCAATAGCAGCTGTGATTCTTGCTTTTAAATCATCAATGTCTGTGTGTATGCACCTGATGGTGCACATTTCGAATGTTTGTAACAACGTTACTTTAATAAAAGAAACTTTTGAAAATACAGATTCTAAATAATTTTGTTTAAGAATTTTACGTGTGTTATCAAGAATTTTATTAAAAGATGAAATTGTACAGATAATTTTCGGACACACTGGAATTTCTAAAAATCTTGTCAAAACTTGGCATCAGAAAAAACTTAATGAGATTCTCTGTAAAATGGGATAACAATGGAATTTCTACACTTCATGGTTGACTTTTAATAACAGCCAAAAGTTGTACAGATAATTCTCGGACACCCTGTATATATATACACACACACACACACACACACACACACACACACACACACACACACCTGGTTAATTTTGTATTGATGATAGATGTATTCCCATATGGGCTATTTTTCCAGTCATATTCGGGCATTAAGACCGGTTTTTTTCAGTCATTTCAGCCAGTCAAAGTGGCTTTACTTGCTTTATTGGCTTTAATTCTTCTTCAGAATTTCTGGCTGCAGACGCGAGTGAGGACGGTTGTGCTCCTCTGTTATTTCTTTTTAATTTTTTTCTAAGTTTCTTTTATTTTTAAATTCTAAGTTTTTTCTACTTCTTAAAGCATTTTATTTTAAACTCAATTTCTATTTTAAACTGTACATAATATAGGGTACTTTCCGATCATGCCGGACCCCAGATTTTTACCAGATTCGGACGCCACTTCCCAGAGTGCCAAATTTCATTGCCAAATTTATTTTTTAAATGTTAATAACTAACCTAACCTAACCCCTGGTTGGGTTACGTTAGGTTAGATTTAGTTAGTTACTTAACATTTAAAAAAAATTGGCAATGAAATTTGGCAATCTGGCAAGTGGCGTACGAATCTGGAAAAATGTTTGGGATACGGGATAACAGGAAAGTACCTAATATAGTTTTGGTAATTTTCTATCTATTTCCTTTTATTCTAAGTTGTCACAAAGGCAAACATGCCGAGTCGGCTGTGGAGTTGTGAGTAGTGGGTTTTGGGGATTGTGGTCGTGGTTTTGGACTTTGGAGGATTGTGGACGGTGTAAGGCGGGACATGAGCGCTGTAAGGGCGCTAATGTAAGTTGACGGCGGTGAGGAGTGTTCGGTGGCTTCTAAACTTCGTACTCTATTCATTACTTCATAATTTATGTTTATATTTATATTACTGAAATAAAATAAAATAAAATATATATATATATATATATATACATACACACACTCTATATATATATATATATATATATATATATATATATATATATATATTAATGGAAACCCACAAGGAAAAAGAAAAATGATTCCAAGGCCTTTCGTGTATTCAGAAGTACTCAGGGAATGAAGGGAGAAGGCGACATGACAAAAATAAATACCCCGGGACAGAAAAACGACAATATTAGCACATGATTAACAAGAGTTGATTAGAGGCAAAACGTATTTTAACAGGATATTGTCAATTTTATACATTCCCGTACTGTTATTGAAATTATTTTTAAAATGGATAAATGCGCATTCTAGAATATTCCTTTCAACTATATATCTGTTTTTAACAGGGTGATACCACAGGGTGATAGGGTGAACCACAATATTTTATTTGCAAAACTAGAAGACAGGAAGGTTCCCATGTACATATTAAATTTATTGAAATTTTGGTATTCCCACCAATCTTTCACTGTTAGGTGGGGCAATGTACTATCCGAGTGTTTTGGCTCCTCTTGTGGGGTGAGACAAGGCTCCTTGCTCTCCCCTATGCTGTTTAATGTGTATATCGACGGATTAATTGCTTCACTTAATGAGGCAACAGTGGGATGTTGTATAGATAGTACAAGGATAAATAACTTAGTTTATGCCGATGATATGGTGTTAATAAGTCCCTCTGTTAAAGGTCTGGATCGGCTACTAAAAGTCTGCAAAGTGTATTCGCAGAAACATGATATTCTTTTTAATGTTACAAAAACTAAGGTTATGCAATTTCATCCTAAAAACTGTAATCAGCCAGCTGATATAACGTTTAAAATGAATGGTGAAGTAATTGAGGAAGTACAAGAGTCTAAGTATTTGGGTCAAACTATTACCAGCTCCTTGAGTGATGACTCGGATATAAGAAAACAATCTCGAAGCCTGTGTGCTAAAGCCAATATGACAATAAGGAACTTTCGATTCTGTACAAGTGAAGCTAAAGACACTCTCTTTCATACTTTCTGCAGTAATATATAGGGACAGCAACTGTGGGTGAATTATAAAAAAGGTTCTGGCAGAACTCTAAATTTGCAGTACAACAGGTCTTTTAGACTCATACATAAATTACCTCCGAGATGCTCAGCTTCGCAAATGTTTGCTACCCGCAATGTCCCGAGCTTCCCGGAGGTAACAAGACGTGCTCAACACAGTCTAATGCAAAGAATTAAAAAATCAATCAACCCGATCATCCAAGCTATCTATGAGTCCTGCCATTTATCCTCTAAGCTATGAACTTCTTGGTACGAAAACGTCTGTCTGTAGCTCCACTTAACTTCGACATTACAGTATTATTTCTAATCAATTGTATATATTTCTATCCTTAGTATATGAACTGTCATTGTATTAATAATATTTGTAATATGGACTATAGTCTGCCAATAAACCTTTTCATTTTCATTTAGCGAGCGCTTTAGAACTGTTCCTCTTGATACTATGATTACATCTATACATATGGTTAAACAATGGATTAGAATTATTTGTTGTTCTACACGCATATTTATGCTATTTTACCCTAATATCTAACGTTTTACCCGTTTGACCTATATATACTGAGTCACATTGTGTACATCCGATCGAGTACACACAACCAACCACATTATCCGGGCTATTCTTTATTAGGCGTGATTTTACAGTATTATTATACTTAAAGACTACATTGATACCAAATGCTTTAAGTAAAGTCGGAAGATATTGAAAATTTACATGGTAAGGTAGGTTAAGGATATTTTTACGCTCAAATTCCTTTACAGTTGCAATATTATAATACCTATGCTTGGCTTTCTTAAGGCAGTTATCTAAAAATGAAATAGGATAACATAATTTAGTACCAATATTCATGATAGTCCATAACTCGGAATCTAAAAATTCAGGACTGACAACTCTCACTGCTCTAAGAAACATAGCAGAGAAAATAGAAGATTTAATCGAGGGATGATGGTCAGAATAAAAATGCACATAAGAGTTATTATTAGTAGGCTTACGATAAACTTCAAATTTGAACTGATTAAAGCATCTCCGAATTTTTAGATCCAGAAAAGATAAGCTTCCATAATTTTCTTTTTCCACCGTAAACTTAATACATGGGACTAAATTGTTGAGCCTACCAAGAAATAAGTCAACATCCAAATTATTAGGCCAAAGGCATAAAATATCATCTAGATACCTGTACCAAACAAAGTTAAAATTAACGATAGTAGGCAAAATTCTGCTTTCAAAAAATTCTATATATATAAATTAGCTAATACCGTGAGAGGGATTTCCCATCGCCAATCCAAACGGCATAGCATAAAACTTATTTTCAAATTGAAATTTACAAGCTTTGACGCAAAGCTTAATTAACTCAATAAGAGTGTTGTGTTGAACAGGGAAAGAATATTCAGAGATCTTATCTTTTAAAAAATCAAGTAGGTCATCAACCGGGACTTTTGTGAATAACGAGCATACATCAAAACTTACCAGTTTGAAATTAAGGTCAAATATGTGACTTGGAAATAGAGCCAACTAACGGCGTTAATAAATTAACTAACCATTTAGATAGCTTATAGGTTACGGAGCCTACTGAGCTAACAATTGGCCTCATGGGATTATTAACTTTGTGTTTTTTTACTAAACCGTACAAATATGGTAGTGACGGATTGGTACTAAGAAACTGCTTAGAAAGCCTATTATAGTTATTTTTTAATATTTCTCTTAATTTTCTGTTAAACATTTTATTAACATCCTCCAATGGGTCTCTGTTTAGAGGTTTGTACGTATCGCGGTCACTTAATAACGTATTCATCTTTTTAATGTAACTGTTTTTGTCCGAGATGACGATCGAATTTGATTTGTCCGCTTTAGTAATATAATATAGTACAGGGTGTACATAAAGTCAGGATCTATTTTTGTGAAGCACTTGGAAATTATATGGAATTCAATCATAAAATGATAAAGTGGTAACATTTATTAAATAATTAAGAGTAGGATTCGACGTGACGCCCATCAGTATCCCTGCACAGCTCAAATCGTTCCGCAGCATTTCTAAACACATTCTGGAGCATTTGCGGGGTTATGTTATCTGCAGCAGTTCGTATACGTGTACGTAAGTTTTCAAGACTCGTAATCTTCGTCATAGACGTGCGATTTGATAAAGCCCCATGCAAAGAAATCTAAAGGGGTTAAATCTGGTGATCTCGCTGGCCAAGGTCTGTTGCTTCCGCGTCCGATCTAGCGATTTGGAAAACGTCCATTTAGATAATCCTGAACAATTTTGGCATAGTGACAAGGAGCACCATCATGTTGATAGACGACGGTACTAACAATCCTATCCCCGTCGTCTATCAACATGATGTTTAATCTGGTGATAAATCTGGGGTTAAATCTGGTGATCTCGCTGGCCAAGGTCTGTTGCTTCCGCGTCCGATCCAGCGATTTGGAAAACGTCCATTTAGATAATCCTGTATGGAGCGAATGTTACAAAAGACTATACCTTGGTTTCCGTGTTAAGATAAGTCTCTTCTGCGATATGTCTGAATACCGCTAAATTGTGATTTAGGGAAAACTTTCAGAAAAATCAATTTATATTGTATTTAATAATTATTTAGAAACCTTTACGAACTACTTAATTGGGTCCTGAATGACGTCACTCGTAAGCAGATATTCTGATGCAGTGGATTTCAAAATAAATTGGAGGGAGACTCAATTTTTGAAAATTGTTCTTCCTCAATAAAATACTTCCTTTGGGAAAATGTTTGCTTTAAAAAAGGCTACAGGTTTCTCGTTCCCTCCGGAATTTATTGCTTAGTTATAAAATAAATATATACGCTTCTCAATCACCATTATTATATACAGTACTATATATATATATATATATATTATATATATAATATATATATATATATACGTATATATATAAATATAATTATATATATATATATATATATATATAAGAGGAGACACGATTTTCGAGAATAAAGTGCATATGTCTTTGGATTCTCTTGGGATAAGGGTTGAATAAGCGCCCCTTCATAAATTTTGCGACTGTGAAAACAGTGACAGGGTAATTATGAATAATATGTAAATTATATTGTCTGTTAAAATATTTCTGGGTATAATAATACGCTATTGAGAAGCACCAATGTTCTCTGTCTGTCTGTCTGTCTCTCTGTCTGTCTCTCTCTGTCTCTCTCTACATATATATATATATATATATATATATTTTATGTGAGTTTGAACGACGGTTCAGGATTGACCTGGGGTCGACCCCTTTGCAGCATCCCGTCTCATTTGCGGGATTTGGCGAAGGAAGGAATTGCTGTCTGATCTTCTCCTGCCCTCGTAGCCAGCCACGCATGGCTGGTCAGGGACTTAGCAGAGGAATCTGTCCAGTTGGTTCTTGAAATTATTCAGGTCGGTGTGTTGGAGGTTCCTCAATTCTTTTGGTAGGGCATTGAGAAGCTTTGGGCCTCGTATTCTGAGGGTATTTTCTATCCTCGTTTTCATGGCCCCCTGTCCCACCGCAGCTGGGACCGTACAAAATCTGCCTCTTCTCTCATTCCAGTTTGTTTCTACTTAATTTCTAAGGTTACGGACAAGGCTCTCAAGTATTTTCCATATGTATATTATTGTGTACTGCTCACGTCTTCTCTCTCGAGAGTAGAGTTTCAGGGATTGTAGTCGAGACCAGTAGTCTTCACCTTTCATCTTTATTTTAGACGTAAAAGTCCTTTGTATAGCTTCAATGCTCGCAATGTCTCTTTTTCTGTGTGGGCTTGTGAGTACTGAGCGATACTCAATTATCGGTAGGACTAGACTCCTCCATAATTTGAGCATGATGTTTGCTTTTCTGCTGCGGAAGCTCCTCCAGATGAGTCCCATTATTATTCTAGCCGTTATAATTACTTGCTGATGTGACTTCAAGGATTTTAACTCACGATTTTTATCTAATAAAACTAGTGATCTTTTCTTTAACTTTACTTAATTTTTTTTCGCTTCCATTTTAGATCTTAAGATCCAGATGAGATTTTGCAAGTCAAAATAGATTCTTTGTCAATTTTTTAGCTACTGAAAGTAATGATAACTTTCCTTGCAGAGTAGTTTTGGGGGTTCTTATACAGTGCTCTGTAAAACATACCCCAAAAACAACCAAATGAACATGTGGCACTGTCCTCCTGAAACATGAAGGACCTCCTGAAACGTGATGGACCTTATTGAAGTTTCCATTTCCAAATAAAGGCAGGAGGTTCTCAGCTAAGATGGAGATATTAATCTTGTGAAATAAGACGTCCCTCTACGAACACAGGGTCAGTTTTTTTAGAGTGACATCTGCATGTCCACACTCTAACGGTACAACCCCCGAATTTCACATTTGGTCCAAACAATTTAGGACTGAACACATCAACACAGGTTTTCCATACCCAAAGCCGTCCTCCTGAAGCAAACTACCGCTGCAATGTTGATTCATCTGAGAAAAAAAAAAAAGAGTGCCAAAACTGATCAATCAGAGTTGTCCATCGTCTTCATGTACCACTCATATCGTTTCCTCCTATTAGGCTCTCTGAGCGTTCTGCAGTGACCGTCCTACATAAGTATAGTTGGGTACAGAGGACGTGTGGCAAGACGGAAACATTCGCATTCTGGCTCTGATATAAGAGTTTTCCTGCATACCTTATTAAAAAGAGGCAGTAATCAGTGGTTTTAGCCTCCTTCGCAACATCTAAGGTCTTATGACGGAGGGGACCTAAAGCTTTATGTGGGATCCGAACCACGGATCACTACATAATTTGGACGCGGAGGACGGTCTCCCATCCAACTACTCTCTACTCTTAACTTCACTCATCGACGGGAAGCGGTATTACGACACTGGCCAAGACGTAGCCCTACCAAAGAAGGTTGAGAAGACGAACGCCTAATTTAGGCTTTTCAAGTACTGACCTTTCCTTCTTGAAAATTTAATTCCAGATAATGTTAATACTAATTTGGTGGGTTCATATTTCGTGGTGTCTTTTATTTTATGAAGCAACAACAGTGTAAGTCCGCATTTTATGCAGTAAAAGCAACTGCAGCGATTGTTCACGCTATGTTATTGTACAGTTGGAAAGTGAAAAGGCAATTACGTGGAAAACTAAGAGCTAGTGGGACTCGAGAACACGCGTCGCGGTCGCGTGGTTTCAGAGTGCGGTAAGTACACTTAAAATGTATTCATATTGGACTGTGTTGTAAACTTAGTCTTTTTATTAGTGACAATAGTAGCCCGACGTTTAGACACTTAGCTTACTTCAGTCACGTATGTGGGGTCCAACTGAAATCATACTAGTTGGTCTTTTCTTCCCTCAAGTATAAGTGACTGATTAGTGCTCTTCTTCGTAATCCTTGAAAGTTTAATACAAATAAAGTGTTTTGCATTTTGTAGACGATATTTAACAATGTCTCAAGTTTAACTCCCATTTTTATTGCTGGTATTTTCGTCAAGTTTCATCCAAACACGTTAAATGTAAATTCCAAGATCGTTGAAGTTAAAAGCTGTCACTCGCTTTATTCATGTAATTTTGTACGTCATTCTACCAGTAGACCGCGAGAGCTTCAACGTCGCATTAGAAGGCTTCATAAAAGGAGAAGAAATTTCCTCGAAAAAACTTCCTTTTTAAATTTTATAATATATATATATATATATATATATATATATATATATATATATATGATGCAATCAGGTTTTGCGTATATGCTTTATAATAATATATAAAATAACTTTTACTAATATACACATAAATTACCCCTGTAAACAAGAAAACTTAAATTTCGTGCAAGACAGCGTCTACGTGCAGGGAGTGATGTTCTCCTGAAAATAATTTGCATGAATGTATTCACATGTATATTTATGAAGAAAATTTACTTGAAAGATAGGTTCTGTTGAGGAGTAACTCGCAGGAAAATATCTTACTTTCTCAATAAATTTCAATAAAACGTTCCCTCACCACTTGCTATGAACGCAAAATAAATTACTAAATGTCAATATATACTGTGTTATATATATATATATATATATATATATATATATATATATATATATATATATATCCTTAGTATATGAACTGTCATTGTATTAATAATATTTGTCATATGGACTATAGTCTGCCAATAAACCTTTTCATTTTCATATATATATATATGTATATACACACACACACACACACACACACACACACACACACACACGTGCGTACAAGATTATTTCGTCATCAAAATGTAATGTAAAAGATAAAAAGAAAGAGGCAAAGCGAAAATAGCAAAAAAGAAATAAATTTACTCGCCATTTTGAACTCAAAACTCATGAATCAGAAAATTTTCAGATAAGAAGATTTTTCTTTTAGTTTTGCTTCAGTTTAATTTTCGGAAAGAGAAATTGTCAGAATTTATGGTCAGAATGTGAAATCACGGAAAACCATTTCAGCTCCAGTTATTGATTGAAGCCATTTAGCGTTCCCATTAAAATTAGTTTCAGAAAAAGGGGTCCCTTATTAGGTGTGAGGTTTAAAATTATTCGGCGAACTGCAAGTTTTACGCAATGAGATCTTTGGATGAAAATCTTTATAAAAGAAAATTCTGAAAAGGGCGCTTCGTTAGGCGGAAATTTCATAAAACTTTACAACGATTGAACCTCAACAATTTGAGAAACGCGATTATACGCAGGATATACATGTGAGAATTACACCATACGCATACACACGCACATATGCATACTGTACACACACACACACACACATATATATATATAAAAGACCTTTGTTAGCTTCCGCCCGAATTGTTCATTCTGACGAAGGTCAAGCTTTTCACTCCACCTTAGACCTACAGTTTAACGTGGAATCCGAACCACGCCCCATCAGCAGCCCAGCGTTTTAACCACTAGGCCACCTAGGGTACCTATTTATCTACCAACCACTTTCTTTATTGCGTGGAAGGATGAACAGCTGGGTTTTGCTGCGCTCCGGCTCCGTCGGGTCTCGAACCAGGGGCCGATGGATTCGTAGTCAGCGACGCTAACCACTACACCACCGTGGCGGCGTATATATACTTAAGCGCCAAAATTAAAATTCGTCAGAAATCGCCTCCAAAGTTCAGCAATATTCTGGCAATAGTGTCTCTCTTATTAATTGAGCTAGAACGTTCATTTTTGGTTGAAACTCTTGAAAAAGTTATTATTTTTATCATAATGAAAACATGAATATTAATTTTAATTCTTATGCATTGCCTGCCATAATAGTAATATCACGAAATTTGAAAAATTATGTCATATATTCATAATTCTATATTATATTGATAGATTAACTAAATATCCGCATCCGCATCCGCGGATATTGAAATTAAAGATCCGTATCCGCAGATGTTGAAAAACTGACATCCGGTCCACCACTAAAATATATATATATATATATATATATATATATATATATATATATATATATATATATATATATAGGCATGAATATGGGATAAGGGGATAAAAGATTATCCAATAATTCCATAAGGGATGGTCAGCATTTCAATAGGATTCCAATAGAGATTTTTATTATAAAAGAATGCTGATAAAATTGCTTTTAAAACAACGATATGCGTTCACATTTTTGAGTCTATGAAAATATATCTAATTACTATTCATAAATTATTAACTATGTCATTGATTTAATTCAGTTAAAAAATGAATTATGAAATGATTATTGAAATATTGAAATATTAATTACACTCGTCTTTAATTTGTTAATGTTTGAGTAAATAAAAGTTGAATACAAAAGATTAATTTAATAAGTGTATTAATAATAATTGTAAATTTAATTAATAATTAATAATAATTGTAAATTTAATTAATAATTATAATAATTGTAAATTTAATTAATAATTAATAATAATTGTAAATTTAAAAATATAACTAAGATAAAATTCAAATCTGAAACATTGAATCTTAATTTGAAGGTAATTATTTCTAAATTTTAAATTGTTAAACGATGTTCCAATTTTAATTACTGATTTGTTAAATGAAATTAAATAATTTGGGTAAAACTTTCAACCCTTTCAGTCACAGTGGAACCCGCGGGTCCCATAAAAAAAATGGGACCCGCAGATCCCAGAAGAAATAATAATATAAATTGTATTAAAATCCAATTTTTATACGAATGTTTGTACGCGTTTAATATAAGCTTAGTTTTGTCGTCAGAAAAGGAACCGAAAATGGTTGTAATTTAAGGGACTAGTTACTAAAGTACTTGGTTTTCAATCTATTATTATTTTATTTTATCTATACTAGTACAGTTCCCGCCGCTTCGCTGACGGTTAGACAGGCTAAACTACAAAAAAAGAACCCAGCCGTGAAAATTTTGAGCTTCACATTGTGTCAACATTTCTGAATCTGGTATCTCCCAAAACCTCCTCACCCCCATTCATACAACTACTTGGGGGCTAACCCCCTCCCCCATTACCCCCACCCCTCCTCATTACGCCACCCATCCCCCATTACCCCCACCCCCACCCTTCCCCCATTGCTAAACTACAGAAAAGAACACAGTCATGAAAATCTTGAGCTTCACATTGCCGCCCGTAATACAATTTCTGAATTTTTTTTACAATTTCTGAATTTTTTTCTCACAATTTTTTCTCACAATTTCTGAAAGTGTGACGGACAGACGGACAGACAGACAGACAGACGGACAGCTCTCTTATTATAATAGTAGATTATAATAAGAGAGCTGTCCGTCCGTCCGTCCGTCCGTCCGTCCGTCACACTTTCAGAAATTGTGAGAAAAAATTGTGAGAAAAAAATTCAGAAATTGTATTACGGGCGGCAATGTGAAGCTCAAGATTTTCATGACTGTGTTCTTTTCTGTAGTTTAGCCTGTCTGTTTGTCTGTTTGTGAAATTTATCCCGGGCAGTAATGGGGGAAGGGTGGGGGTGGGGGTAATTGGGGATGGGTGGGGTAATGGGGAGGAGTGGGGGTAATGGGGGAGGGGGTTAGCCCCCAAGTTGCATGAATGGGGGTGAGGAGGTTTTGGGAGATACCAGATTCAGAAATGTTGTTGACACAATGTGAAGCTAAAAATTTTCACGGCTGCGTTCTTTTCTGTAGTTTAGCCTGTCTAACCGTCAGCGAAGCGACGGGAACTGTACTAGTAATAATAAAACATACTTATTGATTTAAAGAAAAAAGATCCGTAAACGGAAGGGTTAAACTCATTGTTTTTTCTATCTTTTGCATTTTGTTAAATTTTAGATTTAAAAAAAAAAATAAAGTTTGTAAGTTTATAAATATATCATGACAGAATATTAATTAAAATCTTCCTTCAAAGCTGTACAGAAAGAAGACAGACAGAGACAGAGACAGAGAGCAAATAGAAGGAAATTTCAACCCCAAACAATGAATTTACAGCCTTCAATTAAATTATAAAGACGTGCGTTTTCCTCACTGAATTTTTCACTGTTTTGGAGCTATTAAAGCATTATTTGGTGAGGGCAAAAACGCGGAAACCAAGACAGAAGCGGAGGAAATTCATTAAAAGTGGAAGAACTTTAAAAAATATATAATTAGATGAAAAGGAAGAAAAAGAGCTATCAGAGGACTACGAGCGGATGTTGAGAAAAGAAAATATCTTCAGGGAACAAAAACCAGCCCCGAGACAGAAAGAGTAACAGTGGCGAAAGTTAAAGCAAGAAATGACCGCGAGTAACACGGAACAATTGAAAGAAGACGAAAGCAAGTTCCTCAATCAATTATAAAATTTACCAAAACACACACATGAACAAAAACAATATAACGCGATAAAACAACGTAAACTAAATAATGAGATCCAGAAGATGAAGCTTAGAAACGTTATAAGATCCTTTCTTTTCGTTCTTTGCTGTCTTGCTTTTAAATTTGCTCATGTTTGTAGACTCTCAGGGGAAATTTGTCCAGCGCCGAAGGGCCGAGCCACGTCGAGGCATCGAGAACTCTTTCGTAACTCTGAGCATCACGAGTAATCTGGAAGCGGAGACAACGCGGCGTTCTTCGTAAATTGAACGCGGGAGGCGGAGGGAAATC
Organism: Bathynomus jamesi; assembly: GCA_023014485.1. Classification (NCBI taxonomy): domain Eukaryota; kingdom Metazoa; phylum Arthropoda; class Malacostraca; order Isopoda; family Cirolanidae; genus Bathynomus; species Bathynomus jamesi. The sequence goes on along the minus strand of JAJOZX010000159.1, from coordinate 1,567,689 downwards.
AAACCACAGAGGCCAAATTGGGGTAAAAGTAGGAAGAAAAATGAATTAAGGGAAATAATAATTGTATACTGTTAATGGCTTCCTCTTCATTCCCTAATGGAAAAACTTAAAAAATTTTCCACTTCACTTTAAATTTGTCCCGTTCGTGGTCAGAATTTTCAGCAGGAAACTTTTCCATTCAACCGAGGAAGTCCGTGACTCCAACTTTTAAAAAGAATAACAAAAAATGTTAATGAAGTGACTTGGCATTAAAAGGACCCAAATCACTATCATTCTAGTCAATGGAGGGTTTTTTTTTGTCTATTGCAATGTTCGAAGAATCGCTATTGTATATTATTATTTCAACATATTTTTGCTGGATTATTAAAATTAGGTGGTAGGTGATAATTTTAAAAAGGTCGAATTATATAAATAAGCATTGAATAACAGACAAAATACAACGCCTCATTCTTTAAACACTTGAGCCTATTAATTTAAAACATATTTTACGAGCCATGTAGGTTTTGTATCCAGATGGCTATCAGCGACTGTAATTATAAATAGTAATAATAATAATAATAATAATGACTGAATCATATGCAATATGGAATAATTTGTATCACTATCTGCACATCACACGCGTGCCTTTTACCTAAAAGAATAAATATTTAACACATTTATAGTTATAGAGAACTACAATGACCGTACATTGATTTTAATACGGATTCTGAAGTAAAATGTGCAACACAGAGGAGGTTTCGCCCCCGAGTGGCAGGGCCACGTCCTGAGCACGTCTCTTACCATTACACCATCCAGGAAACCAAAGCATTTTCTTTCAAGTGTAACTTTTGAGCGAGACTCGCTTTATCTTGTACTGGTTACCCTTCAGTAATTATTATTATTATATAGAACTACGATAACTATAGTTTCAAAGCTACACTCGAAAGGAAATTTTTGGTTATCTGAATGGTGTAACGGTAAGATGGCGTACTCGGGACATAGCCCAGCGACGCGAAAACGAAATCCTTTTTGTGCTACACATTTTACTTCAGTTCCCATGTTGGGTGGCATCTAAATTTCATATTTTATTTGCTTCATATATATATATATATATATATATATATATATATATATATATATATATATATATATATATATATATATATATACTACTCAAAAGAAGTTAAGGGTCAAAAATATTTGTGCATATAAATATAAGCTAACGAGCTAAAATGGTGACGACTAATGACAAAATAATTCTTTGATGGCTCAAGAACAGAAAACACAAAACAAAAACTTTTGATTAGACACTAGTTTATTACCCTGATGAAAAAAAGTCATGCACCCCCCAAAATGATGTTCACAAGTCGCAGAAGCTTCAGTAACTGGTGTAGCCACCGTTAGCATTCACACATTCTTGACAACGTTGGCGCATGCTGTTCATCAGGCGTTGGAAATAACGTTGAGGGATCGCTTGCCATTCTGCGACTAATCGCTGAGCCAGTTGCCGGAGGTTGACGGCAGGGACGTGATGTGATCGAACTCGCCGCCCTAGTTCTTCCCACGCATGCTCAATGGGTGACAAGTCGGGTGAATATGCAGGCCAATCCATGTGCTGAACGTTCTGCTCCTGCAGGAAGTCGGTCACCACCCTGGCACGATGAGGTCTTGCGTTGTCGTCCTGGAACCAAGCTCCTGGTCCAATCCGCTGCAGAAGTGGAATTACCAGAGGTTGAACAATCTCGTTGAGATAACGCTGACCAGTCAAATTTCCGTTGACGACGTACAGAGGGGTTCTGTGGTTCATGAATATCCCCGCCCACACCATCACACTTCCTCCTCCAAATGGTAGACGTTGAGCAACGTTGACATCAGCAGATCTCTCTCCTTGACGACGATAAACACGAGCCCGGCCATCATTGAACTGGAGCGAGAAGCGTGACTCATCTGTGAACATTGTCTCTGACCACGGTTCCACCGGATATGACGTCTGCACCAATCTCGGCGAGCCCTTCTGTGACGGTCAAGTAGCGGTGGTCGGACTGCAGGACGCCGGCATCGCAAACCTAGGTCTCGCAGACGATTCCTAATGGTCTGGTCCAGGGGTGGGGAACCTTTTTCATTGGAAGGCCGCATTTCATTTAACCAAGACCCTATTAGGCCGCATGCTGAGAATTTAACATATACAGTACAACAAAATGTCATATTTTAGTCTACAATCTACATATTTACTAATTTTAAATCAAACTTGATAATACGTGATGGCTTTTATAATAAATAAAAAAATTCAGCAAGTGCACATTTATTTTTGGGGGGAATAATTGACAATAGAACTAATATTAAGTGAAAAATTATATTAAGTGAAATGATGTTAATATGATATTAAGTGAAAAATTATATTAAGTGAAATGATGTTAATATGATATTAAGTGAAAAATGATATTAAGTGAAATGATGTTAATATGATATTAAGTGAAAAAGTGATAAACCATTTAATTACTTTTTTGTGACTGCTTATTGCGGGACGGGAGTCGTACATTTGGTTCCAACATCGTTGACCGTAGTTTTAGTTCGTCCTCCAGGTGAATATTCGTCATCTGAGATCTCAAGCGCGTTTTGATTTGAGTCACATATGAAAACGTTGATTCACAACAGTAGGTTGTGCCGAAACAAGACAACATTCGAAGAGCATGTTGGCGCAGACATGGGTATTCAACGGCACTTTTCCATATTTCAACAGGATCCTTCTTAGTATCAAATAGAGACAAGGATATTATCTTCTAATAGCTCAATCAACTCCATCTGTAAATCTTCAGTTGCTTTGGAGATATCAACCAGGTGTGGTTCGAAAGCTAGTTTCAGTGTGAAGTCAAGTTTCTCAAAATCTTCAAATCATTCATCGTATTCTTCAATCAGGGAGTCTAGGACAGCTGTATATTCTTTCACATCGCATTCCCTTAATGATTTGCTTGTATCTTCTTCATCAATTACCTTTGCCAGTTCAGGGAAGTGTTCAGCTGAAAGTTCCGATCGGGTAAGGATAGTTTTGAAAAAGCGCAACTTCCTCCGAAAAGCCTGGATTTTTTGCCGCATTTCAAATATGGATTTAGTTTTACCTTGCAAAGAAATATTCAGGTAATTTTGCTTTGACATTACGTCATACAAAAATGCAACATTTCTGCAGAAATCCTTTTTTGACAATTCACATGGTTCATTGAGTTCCTCAAAAAATCTTGCGATTTGTTTTCGCAAAGACAAAAGTTTTTCAAAGACTTGCCCTTGTGACAACCAACGCACTTTAGAATGATACGGAAGATCCACAGTGAGTGTTTCATCATCAAGCATAAGCATATTGCGAAACTGGCGATGTCGTGATGCATTTGCTCTAATGTAGTTCACAATACGTATAACTTTACTTAATGTGTCACTTAAAACAGTAGATTTGGCACAGAGATTCTGTTGATGCAAAATACAGTGAAAGGAAATCAAGCTATCTGGATTTGGCAGTACTTTTTGTAGTAGCACAACAAATCCTGCACATTTTCCTCTCATGGAAGTTGCACCATCTGTGCATACACTTACTAAATTACATAAATTCAGTTTCGCTTCACGGCATTTTTCTTTGAAGAGAGACAAGACGTCATTTCCACGTGTCTTCCCCGTAAGGGTACCCAAAGCCAGTAACTCCTCGTAGCATTGAAAATCTGCAGTTATAACACGAATAAAAAATGACACTTGCGCTGAGTCAGTAATATCAGTGGACTCATCCAAGGCAATCGAATAATAAGTATTTTCGCTTTGGCATATTGTATGAAGTTGTTCAGTTACATTGAGGGCTAATTCATGTTGCCGATCAGTTATGGTCCTTCTTGAAAGAGGTAGTTGTTTGTATTTGTTAACTTTGTCTGAATCTAAAGAGGCTACAACTTCAACAATGCATTCTTTTATGATTTCCACATCACTATATGGCTTACCTCTTTTTCCAAGTATATATGCTACTTTATAAGTTGCTTCAGTGATTTCAGTCCCTAGGCCTGACATCGTTTTAAATACTTGCTGTTGTTGCTGCTTTTGAAGTTTCATCTTCGTAAGTGCAGACTTTCGGGGTTCTCCTTCCAATATAGCATACTTGTGGTTCTTATGAGTTGCATAATGCTGATATGCATTGTGTTTCTTCACTGTTGCAATTATGGCGTTGCAGAGCAAACACATCATTTTATCTTTTTCAGCAACTATGAAATACTGCAATTCCAATTCTTCATGGAATACTCTGTGCTCTTCCTTTAATTTTCTTTTCACAGTTTTTGACATGATTGGGGTACCAGAAGATTTATGAATAAAAATGGTACACGAAATGATCAAAGATTTACAGTTTTAAAGGAAACAAGCGTGCGTGTCACTATCGGAGAATCGTCAGTAACTGTCATCCAGTCAGCCAGTCGAGTTGATCGTTGATAGGTAAGGGCGTAAGCCGTAAGGCAACGCTGCCAGTTTCAACTGGCAGCGTTGCCATATTTCCTATTGTTCAAGCCATAAAGAAGGCTTGTATGTGTAAGAAGCAGTGAAGCTGAAACCATGATCTAATGAAATAGTCTAAAGCCCTAAAGGGGTATCAGTTGCTGTCCATTATCGTACGGTATGAATTCTGAATGTCAAACAGGCAGAAGGCCGCAACTAGTACCCCAAAAGGCCGCAGGTTCCCCACCTCTGGTCTGGTCGGACACGTTGGTGCCTCTGGCAGCTCTGAGTTGATCCCGAAGATGCCGTGCGGTCACAAAGCGCTGTCGCAACGCCGTTATCATCAGGAAGCGGTCTTCTCGTGCTGTTGTTGATCGGGGTCTTCCAGAACGGGGGCGATTCTGAACAGCATTAGTTGTCCTGAACCTCTGCCAGAGTCTGCCGATAACGCTTTGGCTTACATTTAGACGCTGAGCCACAGTTCTCTGAGTTTGTCCATCTTGTAGCCAGCCAATGGCCCTTCCCCTGTCTTGGATGCTGAGTTGTCGTCGAACCATCTTCAAATTTCAAGTGATGATGAATAGAAAATGCTCAGCCCTTTTATTGCTAAAATTGGCATGCATGGAATGACACTCATGCAAAACACGTGCAAATGGTGCATGAGGTGTCACAATGGGTGTTTCGAGGCAGTTTGTCAGTTTAGTCTGACTAAGTTCGTGCTTCAAATCTATGAAAAGGAAATCTGGGTTAACTTAAAAAGTTTCTAAAGATAAGTGCAATGATTGCATGTCCCATAATAACGTGATGTCTATAGTCCAAATGACAACCCAAAGGGGGATATTCTAACCCTATCTGGGTGGAGATAGTTTTAATGTGTGCAAGGCGTGGTAACACACACCGATCATTTGCTACTGCTTTTAATGACAAACACCGTAAGAGGCTGGCAGTTGTTCTGGCATCAGGTGGAAAACTGTTCGCTCGCTTCAAAGAAACGGGAAGTGTTCATGATCGGCCGCGTAGTGGCCGGCCAAAAAGTTCAACCGATGAAGCATCATCACTAACGGTACTCAATCACCTCGAAAACAGCCCACTAAGCCCTTAAGAAAGTTATCCCAGGAAACGGGTGTCTCCAGAAGATCCATTCAACGAATTCTTACAACAAATCGTTTCCACCCCGACAAAGTCCAACTCGTTCAGGAACTGCACGGTGACGACACAGACCGTCGTGTAGAGTTCTGCCAGTGGTTTCTACAACATCGACAGCTTCAACGAAGGATCATGTTCAGCGACGAAGCGATATTTCACTCAGCGGTCGTGTTAATAGGCATAATGCACGCTATTGGGCCAATGAGAATCCCCACTGAATGGAGGAAGGACATATGCAATTCGATCCACGAATTATGGTGTGGGTTGCGCTCTGGGGGATTAGGTTAATTGGTCCGTACTTTTTCGACGGCACTGTAACAGGTGAAACATATCTGCATATGCTACAAACATTTCTAATGCCCATACTGGACGACATTCCATTGGCAGAACGGGCGATGTGGTTTCAGCAGGATGATGCACCACCACATTTCGCAACCATCGTCCAACTGATCGGTGTGCGTTACCACGCCTTGAACACATTAAAACTATCTCCACCCGATCATCTATTGCGAATTTCTGTGTCATAGGTTCAACAACAAATCTGAGAAGAACAAAACACATATTAAAAGAAATTATTAAAATGTGCCTCTGCTTCCAGACTTTTGCGCCACCCTATATATATATATATATATGTATGTTACACACAGACGGTGCATGGAACAAGGAACTTTTCTGGGAAAATTAAATCCACTATAGTTCGAATAAGTAATGGTAGATGGCAAATATTATAGTTTTTCTTTTTCATGATGTTACCCCGACGTGGGCAACGGGTCACTCGCAAAGAGGCCGCAAAATATAGCTTCCATCAACAGCTATCTGCCAAGCAGATAGGACCCAGTTTTGGGACAGGATCTAGGGTTTACAGCTACACCTAGCCTACTATATTCAGAACCTAAATATACGCAAGAAACTCGTTGCATTCACATCGGATTCAATACATCATGAAAAAGAAATTCTATAGTATTTGTCATTTACCAATACTTTTCTTTTCCAGATCATTCGTCGGTAGCTTAATTAAGTATATATTCATTTCGCATAAATTTGTGTTACAAGAACCTGTTTCTGCGTTTCAAGAACATTTTTGCTGGGCTTGCGCAGGTGACGGCACAATAAGCACGCGGTAGACCTACGTTGTAATTTATTAATTTCCAAACGCTCGTTTTTTTTTGTTTTTGTTTTTTTAATTAATTAATAGCATGGCACCCCCGTCAAGTACTTGCAGTCGCTGTGAAGGGGAATTTGCCGCTTACGCGTTTACTTTGGCTAATAATAATGAACAGTTAGTTTGCAGGTGGTGCTCAAGCATGGAAGTGCTGAGGAACGAGTTAGAACGTGAGAGGGAAGCCAGAGTGAGACTTGAAGAAAGGGTGATGCTCCTGACGGCAAAATTAGAATTCCTTGAGACTTCAGTTACGACCCCTCCTGCCTCACTTTCTACTAATAATATAAATATTACTAATAGCCCTCTCTCTTCCCCTAGTTCCCAACCCTTCGTTCAAGTGCGTAATGGAGCCCCATTGAGAAAACCTAAGACTTTTCTACCAGTAAACTAGCTCTCCGTTATAATTTTTCAACGGCCCCAAGACACTTTTTACTGGATTCCTATTGTTGACGTATCGAAAGAATCGCTTGGGGTTTTCTTTGCTGTCACGAGCTATGGAGATTTCAAATTCGCGCTTGGACTTTTTTTATTACACTTCGCTTCACGCCTTAGAGATATGTAGTTGTTTCTTAACCACAAATTGTCTTTATCGCACTTATGTAGCCTATAAGCCCTATCTCTACTCTTCATAATATCTCCTACTCTAGAAGTAAACCACAAGGGCTTGTTGTTTACTTTCGCACGCTTAATTTAGTCCGGTACACAATCCTCATTTATAGTCCTAAATACTGTTTCAAACGATTCCCACATTAGTTTTGCGTTGGAGATTCATCTCCGAGGAACAAGTCCCTCCTGCCGTAGAAACTGTTCCAAAAAATTCACAAAATGCACTCCTTCCTCTTGGCAAAGAGACTTTAGGTTATTGTTGATATAGGTCGCCTTGCTGTAGAATTCGCTACGTTGGATAATTCGAGGAAGTATACTGTACCTGTTAAAACAATCTTATTAGTTTTTTCCTTTAGTCGCTCTAGTAAGTCTCTGTACCTAGCCAGCAGCTCTTCCGATGTAGAATTTAAAACGTTATTAGTACTGACATGAATAACATACGTTGTGTCCTCAGAGGTTTGGACTGTAAAATGGTCAACACTATTAGTTATATCCCTCACCCTTGCACCAGGGTAGCAGTAACGGCGCCTACGACGAGGGTTTCTCCCACAGAATTCCTCGAGCTGCCCTCGAACAATGGAATCGTCAACGAGTCGTATTTCCGGTTCATCAGCATCTTCGAAACCTAAAACAGAAAACTTATTGTTGTTCTTACTGGTAGAAAAGTCTTAAGTTCTCTCAATGGGGCTCCATTACGCACTTGAACGAAGGGTTGGGAACTAGAGGAAGAGAGAGGGCTATTAGTACTATTTATATTATTAGTAGAAACTAAAGCCGGAGGGGTCGTAACTGAAGTCTCAAGGAATTCTAATTTTGCCGTCAGAAGCATCACCCTTTCTTCAAGTCTCACTCTGGCCTCCCTCTCACGTTCTAACTCGTTCCTCAGCACTTCCATGCTTGAGCACCACCTGCAAACTAACTGTTCATTATTATTAACCAAAGTAAACGCGTAAGCGGCAAATTTCCATTCACAGCGACTGCAAGTACTTGACGGGGGTGCCATGCTATTTATTAAAAAAAAAAACGAAAAAAACAACAAAACGAGCGTTTGGGAATTAATAAATTACAACGTAGGTCTACCGCATGCTTATCGTGCCGTCACCTGCGCAAGCCAGGAAAAATGTTCTTGAAACGCAGAAACAGGTTCTGGTAACACAAATTTATAGTAAATGAATATATACTTAATTAAGCTACCGACGAAGGATCTGTGAAAGAAAAAGTATTAATAAAACTTATTTGCAGGCTATTCGACCGACTTTTTTTCCCTTTTTCCTTTTTCCCACGGAGGGTGACCACACTCTACTTGGTGAGGCCGTAGCAAGGCAAAATGAACCTTATTAAACCTAGCTTTCTAATAGATTCGAAAAACAAACAAGGCAAAATGAACCTTATTAAACCCCGTTTTCTAATAAATTCATAAAACAAACAAGCAAGTCACGTGCACTAGCCTTGGTTTAATCAAATAATATAGTAATGAATAAAGTCAATAAATGAAATATATTCCTTAATGAATGATTAGTAACACGAGGTAATTTAGTTAAGAATGCACGAAACACTATTTCTTTTAAGACACTTCAACGAAAACCACTTATTCAATTGGTAACACTGGCCTCTCGATAAAACACGTCTGTTCACAAGGAAAGACTGATCACGCACACACGCACACACACACACACACACACAATATATATATATATATATATATATATATATATATATATATAAAAAAAGCTCGGAATCCATTACATAATTCGCCGTAAACACCCCATATATATATATATATATATATGTATATGTATATATATATATATATAACCTTTGGTTAGCTTCCGCCCGAATTGTTCATTCTGACGAAGGTCAAGCTTTTCACTCCACCTTAGACCTACAGTTCAACGTGGAATCCGAACCAAGCCCCATCAGCAGCCCAGCGTCTTAACCACTAGGCCACCTAGGGTACCCATTTATCTACCAACCACTTTCTTTATTGTGTGGAAGGATGAACAGCTGCGTTTTGCTGCGCGCCGGCTGCCGTCTGGTCTCGAACCCGGGGCCGATGGATTCGTAGTCAGCGACGCTAACCACTACACCACCGAGTCGCATTTTTCTTTTTCCTTGTAGGTTACCTAATTATATATATATCCTTCATAATATTCTTATAAGATCTTTTAAAAATATTTGATTGATACGGTACACAAAACAGGCAGAAATATATATATATATATATATACACCACACACCGGGGGGTGCGACAAAAATAACGCCCTTTTTAGTTTATTCTCTTTTATTGAAGGAAATAAATCAATTACAGCATTTTAAGAGAAATAATAAGGTTTTTAAGAAAAATACAGCATTTTAAGAAAAATAATAAGTACTTTCTCAGTAAAAACTAAAAAATAACTGGAATTTAATTAATTTTGTGGTTGGCTCAATACACCTTAAAAAAATGTACTCTACATACATAGTATTTACTAACCTAATGATCATGTTCAAAATGCTCCCCTTGGTGTTCAATACAACACTGAACCCTACCAGCAACACTTCCACAAACCTTTTGACACATTTCTACGTTAATTGGTTAATTGTAGTAAATTTTTCACGAATTGTTTGTCTTAATTCAGGAAGTGTTTTCGGTTTGACCTTGTAAACAAGATCTTTCAGTACACCCTACAAGAAAAAGTCAGGTGGTGTTAGGTCTGGCGATCGTGCTGGCCACTCAATTGCTCCACGTCGTCCTATCCACCTCCCTTCGAAATTTAAATTTAACCATTCCCTAACGAGTAACCCATAGTGGGGTGGCGCACCATCCTGTTGAAAGTAAATTCCATTCTGATTTCTAACTCTCGGCCAGAATTCAGTTTGCAGCATTTGTAAATAATTATCTTGATTAACAGTACTATCAAAGAATAGAATGTCGGGCCTATTATTCCCATGGAAGAGATGGCTGCCCAAACTGTCACTCCTGGTAGGTTAACGTCTTTTTCCAAGATAACATGTGGGTTAACATCGCTCCAGTACACACAATTATGGCGATTGATATGCCCGTTCAATTTGAATGTTGCCTCATCTGACCACCATATCTTATCAAGAAAGGTCTCATCTTCGTTGACTTTATTCAGGAAATTTTCGCAAAACTCTAATCGTCTATCTGCATCTCCATCATGCAAGCTCTGTAACACGCGAGGGATGTAAGGCTTCATCTTGTTCTTCTTTAAGAGTCTACGGACACTTCTGTCACTGATACCCAACTCTGTAGAAAGACGTCTACTGGATTTTTGAGGAGTGTGCAACAATGATTCTCTTAATTCATCGGACTTTTCTAAGGTTGTTGCTGAAACTGGCCTCCCTGATCTTGTGGCATCACTTACGCTTCCGGTTCTTTCAAATTTCCTAATTAGACTTGTGATATTGCGGCTCTGCACTTGTCGAATGTTAAATTCTTCTGATAACAAACGAGCGGCTTTAGCTCCATTGTTATTGTTTTGGTAATAATGTTTAACTGCTTTCACTCTTTGTTCTCTCGTCAATCGCAAGGCCATATTTATTCAGAATTTCTGTAAAAATAAAAGAAATAAAATGATACAATATAAAACTAAAAAATTATACTGTATAAAACTATAAAGATACAATTATTAAAAGGGCGTTACTTTTGCCGCACCCGGTATATATATATATATATATATATATATATATATATATATATATATATATATTAGTGGTGGACCGGATGTCAGTTTTTCAACATCTGCGGATGCGGATGCGGATCTTTAATTTCAATATCCGCGGATGCGGATGCGGATATTTAATTAATCTATCAATATATAATATAGAATTATGAATATATGACCTAATTTTTCAAATTTCATGATATTACTATTATGGTAGGCAATGCATAAGAACTAAAATTAATATTAATGTTTCCATTATGATAAAAATAGTAACTTTCTCAAGATTTTCAGCCACAGAAAATTCAATGAAACAAGTTTCATTCAATTTTCTGTGTTACCAGCTATTTATATTTTGAGGTTTATATATTTGTTTGTTCATTAATAATTAATTAATACTTTACATGAAATGTGCATGACTGGGCCTTATAAGCTACTTTATAAGCTAATTTAATTGTAAATTAAATAATTTATTAGAGGTAATATCCGCATAACATCCGCATTCAGAAGTGCGGATGCGGATGTTAAAAATGATGCGGATATCCGGTCCACCACTAAATTATATATACACACATACACACATTGTATATATATATATATATATATATATATATATATGTGTGTGTGTGTGTGTGTGTGTGTGTGTGTGTGCGTGCGTGCACAGCACTAAATAAAACAGCACTCGATGAAACACGTCTGTTCACAAGGAAAGACTGATCTCACACACACACACACACACACACATATATATATATATAATATAAAGCTCGGAATGCACTACATAATTCGCTGTAAACACCCCATATATATATATATATATATATATATATATATATATATATATATATATATGTGTGTGTGTGTGTGTGTGTGTGTGTGTGTGTGTGGGACAGCACTAAATGTGAGTTTGACCCCTGTAGCCCCACCTCCTAGCTGCAGTTTCTTTAGCAGACACCTTATCCACCATCCCAGAAAAGCTGGTTTCAAAGAAGTCTTTTAAATTACCCAATTGCCACGTAAGTTTAGTGAAGAGTTAAACTGGCTGCATTTAAATGATTGGATTAATCTCGCAAATAAGACTACAAGAAGATAGGATCAAACCCTTATTTAGTGCTGTTCTCCGCATTTACGCATCGTATCATCTCGTACTGTTCTTAGCGAGGTTAATCCCATCAGTTATTTCTAACATTTAACGTTTAGCATATTTTTCAGACTATTGATGGAGTATATCTTTTTACAAATATAACGCTTATTTCATTTAAAAAGGTTTTTTAAAACTTATACTGAAAACATTCCTGTCCATATCCAAATCATGTTCCGCTTCTGGAATAAGGTGAAGGAATTTGTTTACTGAATATAGAATGAACGGCAATGACGTATTCCTATCCAGATCTGGTCAGTCTCTGTCAGGGTTTTCAGTTCTTTATTTCCTGGGTGACCCATAGAATGAAAAGAGAGAAAAAAGGAGGCCAGCAGGTCCCCTAAAAAAAAGACGACAAATGTCAGCGTCGAAATGTCGACTGCTGTTCGCAAGGCGAGAGAGAAAAATGTCTACCTTCTATGAGGTCAGACGTTGGGAAACGGAGATGAGGAAACACAGAATGCGAAAACATCATCCGATCTCCTGTAACTCCCCTTCTAATTTGGATTTCCGGTTGTTTTGTTAGTTGTTTGGCCGATCCGTTTAATGTCCTTCGGCCAACAAAGGGCACTGTGGTGGGCAGTAACGCCACCAGCCGTGAAAAATAAGTTTCCTTTAAAGGAGAACTGCGTTGAGCCAGATACATTACGTACAGCGGGCTCGTCATTGTACTCGTTCCCCATTTATTAGACTAGCTTGAAACAGTCCGTGGCTTTGTTGACTTGTTAGTTTGTCATTTCTATGTAATGTGACCAAAAAAAAATGGCAAACAAAGAAGATAAACTTAAAAAGAAGAAGAGTTGGGAAAGAAGGAGAAAAATCAGGAAGAGAAACTAGAGCGTGAATATCAACCAGGCGCGCACAATTTGTAAGAGCAAGCTCTTTTCACAGTTTTGGGGAACTCCGAGGACTACCAACCCCACCAGGTGACCAGCAGTCCTAAAACAAGTGTTATTATTTTATAATAAACATTTCCATAATTAAAGGGTAACTTTTATTTATAAAATCGTCAAAATAAATATATTATCGAGGTCGCACATTTCGATGCATTCTTGAAAACAATAATCAGGAATTCATTAAAATATGAATTTAATTACCTTATTGTGGCACGCAGACAAAGGGGAGTTCACGCGATTTAAGCAATATTTATATGCAAGGATGCAAACACATTACGAAGAAAATTTTGTTTCTAAAATATGATGCAGAACTTTAGCTGCACTTGTTTTCCGTTTACTCATTATTATATATATATATATGTATATATATATATGAAAGTTAACATCATGATGTGTATGAACCCTGAGATTCATCTGGGTTCCGCTAAATCACACCGGCGGCGCTAAGAATCGAACCCAGGCCCTTCAGAGTCCTAGTTCAGCCTCCAAGCGAACGAGTCACGGGATATCTCTCTTTCTCTCTCTCTCTATACGTATATATATATATATATATTGTAAAGAACGACGCTTTTTTAGACGTGTCCGCACAAGAGGAGAGAAGAAAACGAGCAATGAAAAACGAGGCACCTCCCAGGAATCGAACCCGGGGTCATCCGATTGCCGGTCAGATATGCTAACCATTACACCAAGAGCCTCCACGACTCAAAGCTCGTAATTCCCCACCTACCTGCGAGCGGAATCAAATGCCTTTTGAGGAGCACCTTCTCATGCCGTATATATATATATATATATTTTAACTGCAAACGACACACAGTAGATATAATGTAAAGAACGACGCTTTTTAGAAGTGTGTCCGCACAAGAGGTCAGGTTTTAAATAGAATCATTGACTGTTTAAAATTTTGTGGCAACATTGAACTTGCTATCCGAAGTCATGATAAAACAGAAAAATCTCTCAACAAAGGTGTATTCTTGGATCGTTTGAGTGGACTTGCCAAATTAGACAGTCAGTTGCACGAACATTTACAAAATGCAACTGTTTCAAAACACACTTCTGCTACTGTCCAAACTGAGTTGCTGGACTGTATGTTTTCCGTTTATAAAGATGCTCTACATGAGAAAGTTCGTGTCAGTTCAGGCTGATGAGACCACGGATATTTCCAATATATCACAACTTGTTATTATATTGCGGTTTGTCATGGGCACTGAAATAGTGGAAAAATTCCATGGCTTTGTAGAATTAAAAGAGAGAGCTGCTGCTGGCACAACTAAGTGAATTCTTGAAATCGAGGTGTACAATTTGAAAAATAAGTTGGTTGCACAGGCTTATGATGGTGCTCCAGTGATGAGTGGCGAACGGAACGGAGTACAGAAATTGATAAGAGAAGCCTATCCTCATGCTCATTTTGTACACTGTTATGTTACATTATGTACACTCTGTGTCGTTTGCAATTAAAATGTGTATATATGTACGACATGAGAAGGTGCCCCTCAAAAGGCATTTTCTTGAATTACGGCCAGTACCCTCCTTTTCCACTGATCTATGGATGGCTTGATTTTGTCTTGGGACACCATAGGCCAAACAACCTTAATTCTTTGTCTAAGTGCTTCCAGGTTTGAAAATAGTTCCCTACGACTATGGTACACCAATGACTTCAGCTCATTCCACACCAAATAATCCAGAGGATTTAAGTCATGAGAATTTGGTGGCCATTCTTAACTTTTTATGAATTCAGGAATGTTTGCCATCAAAAATTCTTGGGTTGCCTTGGCTGAGTGAGATGGTGCATTGTCTTGAACAAAAATCTTCGTTCGGGTACAAGTCTTGGCATTCCGGTAAAAGTTCTCCGAGGTGTTCAATGTAATTTTGCGAGTTCATTTTTGTTTTCTGTGGATCAGTAAAGAATAATTTGGTTTTTCCATTGTAAGAAACACCACAAGATACCATTAATTTCATGGAAAATCGTGAAATTGGATGATAAAGACGGTCTGGCGGGATTTCCGATTTTGAAGTTAATGCATTAACTCGGTTGTTTTGTCGATTTGTTGATACAGTTACTGTAAATTCTGACTCATCTTGAAAAAACATGCGTTTAATGTCTGCTAAATTAAATCTCACTGTTTGTTTCGTCAAGTTAAATTTTTTATAATTAAGAAACTGCTCAAGATAATTAACTGAGGTTTTCAGCACATGATAAGCATACTATTGGCTACATCTTGTACTAATTTCGATGTATTAGTTTCATTAGTTTGAAATTTGTAGGAAAAACAAAAGTGTCCAGGTTTTTTCGTCCACCCAGTATATATATATATATATATATATATATATATATATATATATATATATATATATTATATATATTTATATATATATATATATATATATATATATATATATATATATATATATATATATATATATTTTTTTTTTTTTTTTATTTATTTATTTATTTATTTATCCAGGAGGAGGGGCGACAAGCTTGACCTTCGTGAAATGAGGAATCATCGCATGGAACATTTGAAAGGTTGAAAGGTTCATCTCTCAAATCATTATTTTTGGGTCAATTCTGTTCATTCTTTCCAACAAAAAACTGTTTATTTCCATGAAGAAGTAGACGGAAATTGTCATCAGTTCATGACGTGCTGGATCCAAGCACCCAGCCTCTGGATGACAGAGGTGACGCGGACATTATGTTTCATACTAAGAGAAAAGTGAGCCTCATCACTGATGAAAACATTGCCGGAAACTCCAGTTCATTTTCAATCCGCTGGGCAATCCTAACACAAAATTCTCGCCTTTCTCTTTTATTTCTGTTGGTTTGACTTTGCAACATTTGTATTTTATACGGTACATTTGCAGATCATTCATCGTATGTTTGAACTTCTTCACAATACTTTTGATGGTTTTGCAATTGGCAATTCTTGTGTTTGGAAAGTCCCTATGAAATTGTCTCTGCATATGTTGCAACATGACTTCGTGGCAAAATATGCCTCAATGATCATTGTCTGCTGTAGGACAGAAAAATTGGCCGACATGATCAGAATTGTGGTCAGCAAAACTGTCTGATGCCTTCTTTATATCATTTGAAAATAAGGAGAAAATATTCATTAGTTTAAAAACACAACCATTTTAAAAGTTCTACATCATTTTGGCACATCCCCGTATATTAAAGCAACTCGAAGAAAGATAAAAGAGAGTCTACAGATCTACAGATCTACAAAAGCTAAGGCTAACAAAGACCCTAAGATCCACTCTAAGGTTAGCCCGAGAGAAAGGAAAGAGGAGGGGGTTAAAAGAGGAGAATAAGGGGTTAAGTAAGTAGCAAAACCTATCGTTCTTGGGTTAAAATTCATTCAGAAAAAAAGAAAGAAAGACTCGCCATCATCATCCGCCGGCCACTGCCGACAAGTCGGAAAAATAGTCGAAGAGAATAGGAAAGGGGTGAAAGATGAAAAGAAGTAAAATAAGAACGCTTCAAACCATGCAAACAGTCTTAACTCACTGTCATTCCATGCAAACTACAGACATGAAAGTAAAGAGAGTTACAGACATGCAAGTAAGGAGAGGAAAAAAATATATATATACGAAAATATTCGGAGGATTGTCTTTTATTTTTCCTGTAGGTTGTTTTAATATAATTATTAGCTCACATGACTTATGTGAATTTTTTTTTCCATTGCTGAAACGAAATGTACAGTGGTTGTTTCTGTTCACGGAACTTTATACACACAATTCAAACACATAATTTTGTATTCAAATTAACGATTAAACAATTTCACAGTTTCATTACAATAGAGTTAAAGAAAAAAAATTAAATATCTTCCTGAGACGAAATTAACAGTACGTTGTGTGACGGCAATGAAATGAAAGAGCGAAATGGCAAAAGCAGATATGGTAATCAGTAACCTTAGATTCTACGCAAGCGAAATGAATGACATCTCTTTCCGTACACGCGTGTTGTACCAATATTTATTGGTAATTATGGGGTAGTTATAATAAGATACGGCATCTATAGTGCCATAAATTTGTTTCAAAACATTATTCAGGATGTAACATTGGCCATCTCCGGAATGTTCCGCGTCGCGAATGTATGCCATTGAGAATGTCCTGATCTTTTCCACGGCTGAGCTCAGTTCAGCCTAATGGAAAAACCTCTGATAATCCACATACAGCTATACGAGCTATACAGTACATCAGTTTTGCCATATTTTCTCTAAAGTGTGCTTCATGGTAATGTCAATGTTGGTGTCTGGCTTCACTTAATTTTAATACTATATCATAAAGCAAAGCTATTCACTTGATCGTTATTTTACATCATCTCATATATTATTTTTATTCTATTACCAAAATCATTCTCCGCATGCAAACTTTTATATCTATCTACCTATTATATATATATATATATATATATATATATAACCTTTGGTTTGGTTAGCTTCCGCCCGAATTGTTCATTCTGACGAAGGTCAAGCGTTTCACTCCACCTTAGACCTACAGTTTAACGTGGAATCCGAACCACGCCCCATCAGCAGCCCAGCGTCTTAACCACTAGGCCACCTAGGGTACCCATTTATCTACCAACCACTTTCTTTATTGTGTGGAAGGATGAACAGCCGAGTTTTGCTGCGCGCCGGCTGCCGTCGGGTCTCGAACCCGGGGCCGATGGATTCGTAGTCAGCGACGCTAACCACTACACCACCGAGGCGCCTATATATATATATATATATATATATATAGAGTGAGTGGCCATGTTACAACATTGTTTGCTGTTGATCAGTGAAGTTAAGCAACATTGGGTCTTGGTAGTAATTGGATGGGTGACCCTTCTCTGCGTCCAGATGTTGTAGCGACCCTTGGTTCGGATCCCATGTAAAGCTGTAAGTCCTCCTAGTCACATGACTTTTGCTGTCACGGAGGAGGTTAAACAACTCCCAAAACAACACACAATTTTATATATATATATATATATATATATATATTATATATATATATGAGGGGTCGCGCGTCTTAAGATACCTAAGCGCCACCACAGGCAGGCGAAAACGTGTTTTTGATAGATATCACTATTTTCACCCTTCCTCTATCGCGTGGTTTGGGTTATAATGACCTTACGACACTAGAAGTATGGCTGAAAACCTTATGAAGCGAACTACTTTTTTCACCTCTATCGCCAGCCAAAAGTTCACCCAAAGTTCGGCATAAAAAGAAAATCAAAAAATTTAAAAAAATAAATACAAAATATGAAAATCTTTTCCAAAAACTCATCAACATCTTCATTAGCATACTTAGCACTCTAATTTAGCCAAAAATGAACGTTCTAGCTCAATTAATAACAGAGATACTATTGCGAGAATATTGCTGAACTTTGGAGGCGATTTCTGGCGAATTTTAATTTTGGCTTCTATGTACCTTAAGACGCGGGACCCCTCATATACACACACACACACACACACACACACACACACATATATATATATATATATATATATATAGGCAGGATGTGGAAAAAGCTACTATATCATCTATCAAATCCCGCAAATGAGATGGGATCTCCAGAGGGATAGACGGTAGGCAGATCGTGAGCCGTACGCGTCGTTCGCATCAAACAAAAGTAGAGTATATATTAAAGTAGTCCTATGGGAATTTTAAAAAAACAGCATGAACAGCTCTAATATTATTAAAGTTATACGATTTCGGCAGCAAGAGTAGTGCCCCTTCGAACCCCATCTAATATAGATTAAAGAAGATTCCGAGACTGAAGGATGATTCCAAGAGCAATTATAGAATAATGCCGATGACAGCTGAACAATCAGAAACCCATCATGAAACTATTTTGAACTACTCGCTTACTTCCGGTAAAGTTCTTCAAAAAATGTTGAACTTTATTTTTGATTCACATTCAACATCCGTCTTGTTTCGTTCGAATGTTTCTTCAGCTGCTTTTCCGCGAGTCATTATATCCGCGAGTGAAATTTCTGCGAGTCACTATTTTTACGAGTCGGTATTTCGTGTCTAATAACGGCAGCTGAGTCACCACCGAAGCTCGATTATTTTTTTTATGCTTCTGAAAAAGTAAAACTGTTTTTTGGGGTTTATCATCATTTGAAGCGAAAGAAATTGCGCATTCAATTATAGAAAAAAGTTCGCGATAATCTTTCCATAAAAGTTAAAACTTAAGAATTAAACAAAAGAAGTAAACAAAATGAAGTGCCTCAAGACAAATTAAAAAAGACTATTCTCACTCAATCTCATCCCATCTAAAAACTGCCTTCTTCGAGTCAAAGAATTAATTCTTAAGCGCATCATTAACTCTCGAAATCACGGATCAGAATTTTGGAAAAATGCATTTACATAAGTTTTCTTTGTTACCCCCAACTTTAGGCTAGATTTCTAAAAAAAATATCCCTCCAGCTACCAATTGTGACACGGTATCTTTTTATCTTCCCCAAATCAGAATTTTTTTTTCTCAATTTCAAAATTATTGCTTCGCGCATTCGCACTTGCGG
The DNA here is from genome assembly GCA_023014485.1 of Bathynomus jamesi. Lineage (NCBI taxonomy): Eukaryota > Metazoa > Arthropoda > Malacostraca > Isopoda > Cirolanidae > Bathynomus > Bathynomus jamesi. Next base: position 1,548,133 of record JAJOZX010000159.1, on the reverse strand, counting down.
ACAGTGAATAGGAATGGGACTGATAGCGGGTGGGAAGTAATCATTAAAGGCAGATATTTCTAGTGTTCTCAGTAACATAAAGCGGATGAACTTCAACGCTTGTTTCAAAACACGAACCAACGTGGTGAGCTCTGATGGAGGAGAGAGAGGAGGACATTTTCAACAATTGCAAATTTCTTTTTAATTTTTGTTTTAATTTCATTATTACACAGTGTGACTTATCATATAAGTTATTATAATATGTAATGATACTTGAAATACACACACACACACACACACACGTGTGTGTGTGTGTGTGTATATATATATATATAATCATGCTATATGATATAGACGATGACGTTACCAATGATAACACAGTAACATTCTTTGCTGATGACACTAAAATTAGTAGGAAATAAAGAAAACTGTAATGATTAGATTGTCTAACCTCCTTCGCAACATCTAAGGTCATGTATCAGAGGTGACTTACAGATTTACGTGGAATCCGAACCTCGGGTCGCTACAATCTGGACGCAGAGGACGATCTCACATCCAAATACTAACCAGACCCAGTGTCGCTTAATTTCGCTGATCGACGGGAAGCGGTGTTACGACAGTAGTCTTAGCACATAACATTTGATTATTGAAAGGTTGTATACATGTTATGAAATAACATTTTTAAAAAACATGCTTAAAATGCTTTTAAAATATGACGCTAACATTATAACGTTATAAAATATTTGAACGACGTTATTGAAACTTTAAAAATGTTATCACAACGTTTCCCAGACGAGACACTTTCACGTTGTTAAAACATGAAAAACGTTTAAACACGTAAACATTTTAAATATTAAAGACATTTTAAACATTTGTTTTGTAAATGTCATTTGATTACATGTATGCAACCTTTCAGTAAAGTTACGTGCTACCTTTTATCTTCTTCTTCCTCAGCATAATTAAACCCATTTTTATATGGGGTCGCTGTTTAAGGTGAGTCGCCTCCAAAATCTTGGTTCTTGACTCATCTCATTTGGTTGTAGCGTGGGTTTTTACGGCCGGATGCCCTTCCTGACACCAACCCTCCCCCTTTATCCGGGCTTGGGACCGTCCGGAGAATAAGCTGACTATCCTTGCCTCCGGTTGCTGTTGAGACATTAGGAGGAGTCTCGTAATACCTTCCGAAAATCTACTGTTGGAAATAATCTCCTCTGGAGTCATGAACTTAATTTCCATATGGATAGAAGTTGTTGAAAAGTTTATATCAGGATAAAAGTTGTTGTTTCGATATCTATTTTTGTCGTTGATTAAATTATTTGAGATCTAATAGGCATTTCGTTTCTGTTTGTTTCGACGTTTTCTTGTGTTTTAAATTTTCATGTAGTGAATCAGTAAAATAAAGGTGCATAATATCTTCGATCTTCTGAATTGCTAAACCCTTGTTTGCACGTTATGTTTCTCAGATAATCGGAAAATATCTTCACGCATATGCTGTCAAAATGTACGTGCTACCTTTTATAATGTTATTAAAATGTTTGAAATGTTTTTTAACAGTCAATAGGAATAACAGTGAATAGAATAACAGTGATATAGAATAACAGTGATATAGAATAACTACAAACGGACACGAACAGACTCTACAGTTGGTCGGAAGGCAACAATATGAAATTAAATAACGCAAATTTTCAGCTATTAAGATAGAGAAGAAATAAAGAATTAAAGTCCATGGAATACTCTGTTCCAAATTGACAGAAAATTCAAAGAAACTTAAAAACAAAAGATTTGGAAATTATAATGATCGACGACGCGAAATTTGGGACACAAAATAAGATAGCAGGAAACAGTAAAAAGAATAACTGAACAGATACTGAGAACTTTTAAAAGAAAAGACGGGAATATAATGATTTCCTATTGAAAGCACTGATGATACGCAAGTTGGAGTACTGATCAGTCTTAACATTCACGTATGAAAATTAAGACATTAGTCAACTAGAAGGGATTCAGAGAAATTTTACGGCCAAGAACTAAATCATTGGGAAAGGTTAAGTGAATTAATTTTATATTCGCTGGAAAGCAGAAAGAAGTACACCATTATTTACGCATTGAAAACAATAGAGAAACTAGTCCATAATCTCACTTTGAACCCTCAAACCATTCGAACAACAGTGGAAAATAGGAAAGGAAGACTGTGATGAGTTCTCAAACTAATAGTTATACAAGGTCTTTCAGGAGGAAAGGTCAATACTTCGGGAGGTGATAGTATCGGTTATTGTGAGAAAAAAAATTCATATGAACATGTGTCTAATTCTGAATGGTTACGGAGATAGAGCTGTTTGAATCTGATGCGCGCGCAGCTCTTCCTCCCCCTTCCCTCCACTATAACCTTGAACCATGTAAGCTGTAATGTAAGCATGTAACATAAGCCAATCGACAGCTGACTGTTGTGAGTGACATTGTTTGGTGTTTGAAGCAGTGTTAAGAATACCACACACCTTCACACATGCCGAATATGCAGATATGGTGTATGTCTACGGTTTTTGCGATGGAAGTGCAACAGCTGCTGTTGCAGAATACCGTCGACGGTTTCCGAACCGCAGAATTCCGGATCGAAGAGTGTTTACCAGGGTTTTCAACACATTGCGTGAGATTGGTACACTTCCCAGCGCTCATGTTTCATCTGAACGTGAAGGTCAATAAGATGTGGATGAAGTGGAAAACATTCTTCAGTTGGTAGAGCGTAGTCCTACTACTAGCTCACGAAGAATTTCTACACGTCTCGGTGTACCACACACTAGAGTATGGCGAACATTACGTGAGGAAGGCTTGCATCCATATCATGTACAGCGTGTACACCTTCAACCAGGAGACGCTGCCATGCGCCTGGAATTTTGTCATTGGGTAAATGCTAATCGCCGATTGCTTCGATTAATACTGTTCACCGATGAAGCTACTTTCACCCGTGACGGTATCAACAACACTCGTAACTCTCATCGGTGGTCAGAAAAAAATCCAAGAGCCACTGTGGAAACAAATTTTCAACATCGCTTCTCTGCCAATGTGTGGTGCGGTATCATCGATGATCAGCTGATTGGCCCTGTTACTTTAGAGAATCGTTTTACAGGACAAAGTTACTTAGAATTTCTGCAAAATGAATTGCCAGGACTATTGGAGGATGTTCCTTTGGCTACACGCGCTGGTATGTACTTCCAGCATGACGGAGCTCCTCCACATTTTACCCGTCTGGTGATGCAATACCTAAATCAAACTTTCCCAGGTCAATGGATCGGCCGCGGTGGTCCCATTCAATGGCTACCAAGGTCTCCAGACCTCTCACCGTTAGATTATTGTTTGTGGGGGTGGATGAAAAGTCAAGTTTACAAAAGAAAGGTGGATACACGAGACGAATTGCTCGCGAGCATTTTGGATGCTGTTGCCCGCATAAAGGAACGTCAATATCAACTTAGACGAACAACACGCGATCTTCGCACACGAGTTGCAAAGTGCATTGAGGTTGACGGTGGGATTTTCGAAAACGTATTGTAAACTGTAACAAATTTGTCATTTCTGTATCTGATACCATTCAAAATGCCAATGTTTAAACATTAAATGTTAGAAACAGTAATTGGTTTCTCTTGATTACCATTAACAATGCTTTTGTATTTGTAGATTCAAACAGCTCTATCTCCGTAACCATTCAGAATTAGACGCATGTTCATATGAACTTTTTTTCTCACAATGACCGATACTATCACCTCCCGAAGTATTGACCTTTCCTCCTGAAACACCCTGTATAGAGAGGGAACATCTCAATCCTGAAGGAAAATAGCTTCGTTGTCAGAGGGCGAAGACTATTCAGTCAACTACCTAAGGAACTTAGGAATACGAAAGGTGTTACCATGGAAGTCTTAGAAAGAAGACTAGACACAGCTCAGGAGAATCCCAGGTGAGTCGGGTGTACCTGGCTATCTGAAATGGAATGACCAAAACAATTTTCTCATTCACCAAGCCAACTTGAAGGGCAACGAACCTGACCTCCGTGAGGAATCACCACATGCAACTCGTGTAAGGTTGTGAGGTAAGGTACGAATATATATATATAATTATATATATATATATATATATATATATATATATATATATGGGATGAATTTCACAATTAGACGCGTGAAATAAATGAATGATGCAAACACAGAAGGAAAAACGAAAAGTATTCCAATGCCTTTCGTGTATTCAGCAGTACACCTCGTCAGTACGGCAATACACCTTGGAATAATTTTTCTTTTTCCTTCTGGGTTTGCATTATATATATATATGTATGTATGTGTGCACACACACACACACACACACATATATATATATATATATATATATATATTCATTCTTACAGTGACCCCAGAGACATAGCCAATTTATTAAACAACTTTGGAAATATCGGCTCCAATACTACAGCTTCGATCCCAATTACAGACACTCACTACCGACAATACATGCTAGAACCAAATCCAAACTCATTTTTCTTTGATCCAATCCCACCATACGATATCTCTTTGGCAATAAGAAACCTAAAAAATAATGATTCTGATATCAATACGATCTCGGTAAAAATATACAAATTAGTATCTGATGATATTGCAATACCATTCAGTAAACTAATGAATGAATCAGTAACACTAGGTATATTCCCTGACAGTCATAGGAATATTTATTTTTCAATCTCATATATATATATATATATATATATATATATATATATATATATATATATTACAGGGGTTAGACAAAATAATATGAACACCCGCCGATTTCACCGGTTATCTTTACGGACTGCTCAGACACAAAGTAAACGGTCAAATGACTGGCAAACCTATTTAAATGCGTAACAGAGAGTGTATACGTCATGTTATAACCCTCACGTTGTTTTTACAGATCTGAGTGAATTATGAATTAGCAGTTATGAAAGACCTGTCAGACTTCCAAAGAGGGCAAATTGTCGGAGCGCGGATGGCTGGTGCATCGGTGACGAAAACCGCTCAGATGTTCAATGTATCCAGAGGAACTGTCTCTATGGTCATGTCTGCATACCAAAACCATGGAAAGACAAGCACCGACAAATGCAATAGTGGACGCAAGAAGAAGCTGTGTGATCGAGACCGCCGGGTGCTAAAGCGCATTGTGACAAAGAACCATAAGACCACAGCTCCAAAAGTGACAGCAGAGCTTAACCAGCATCTTGCAAGCCCGGTATCGACCAGAACTGTACCTCGCGAGCTCCATGGAGCTGGATACCATGGGAGGGCTGCAATTGCCAAACCCTTCCTTTCGCACATCAACATTGAGCGGCGCAGAAAATGGTGTAATGACCATAAGAATTGGTCAATGGACCGGTGGAAGAATGTAGTCTACTCCGACGAATCCTCCTTTACGCTATTTCCATGTTCCGGTCGAGTTTACGTCTGGAGACAGCCTAAAGATGCTTATGACCCTGACTGCCTGACCCCAACCGTTAAGCATGGAGGCGGATCTGTGATGGTTTGGGCAGCAATATCGTGGAATACTCTTGGCCCACCTGTAGTACTGCATGGTAGGGTTAACGCCCAGGTCTATCTGTCAATATTGGCTGACCAGGTCCATCCCATGGTCCAAACGCTGTTTCCCAATGGCGGCGCCGTCTTCCAGGATGATAATGCACCAATCCACACCGCTGGGGTCGTTAAAAACTGGTTTGAAGAGCATGTTAGTGAAGTAGAACGCTTGGATTGGCCTCCACAATCCCCGGATCTTAACATTATCGAGCATCTGTGGTGTCAGTTGGAGCAGCAGGTCAGAAGCCGATTCCCACTGCCGGCGTCTTTGGAGGAACTGGAGCAGGGTTTGCTCGAAGAATGGCTCAGGATTCCTCTAGCCACTGTCCAAAAGCTGTATGAATCAATTCCCCGACGCATTGCAGCTGTTATTGCCGCTAAAGGAGGACCAACTCCATATTAAGAATAAAAACCGCCATTTATCAAGGTGTTCATATTATTTTGTCCAACCCCTGTATATATATATATATATATATATGAAAATTATTTCACGAAAGTAACACGTCAAAAATATTTATGATGATAAAACCACGAAGGAAAGGAAACACAGAATGGTGCTCAAGCGCTTTCGTCTAATGACATCCTCAGGAACACTGAAGTAAATAGAGAGTTCAAGACTATATACAGGTTACAAAAAAAAAATATATATATATATATATAATATAGAAATAAAAATTGTGGGAGGAGCATACAAATTTGTAAGGAAAACTACCAATTTTAGCACTTCGCCCGAATTCAACACAATATCAAATGGATTGTTTACAACCATTTTATAGTTAATGCCTGAATGATATATAGGTAACAAAAAATATAAAAAAATATATATAAAAATAAATTGAAAAATAAAAATTGTAAGAGAAACATACCCACCTGCGTTATGGAATCTTGTCTTAACAAGGCAAAACGAACCTTCTATCGTGTGAATCATAACACTCGCACTTTGTCAAAGAATATTTTACTACTTCCATTTTTCCCAGGCTTTTTAGGCATTGCTAATGTACTTAAACTTTTGGATACTAATGTAGTATTTTCATATAACAATATTGTGAAAAATATCATAGTAAAAAATAGCCCTACCAATAATTCAGGCATTATCTATAAAATTGGTTGTAAACAATGTGATTCCTTTTACATTGTTCAGACGGGAAAGGATTTGCACACGCGTGTAAAACAGCATCAATATTCCGTTAGAACGGGACAGTCGTCCAGTGCCCTTTTTGTCCATTTGTCAGAGTTATCCCACTGTATTGATTGGAATAATTCTTCAGTTTTGTTTCACTCTAGCAACATTGTTAATAGAAATATTCTTGAGTCTGTCAATTATCCAACTTACAAATAACTTTAACATGAGCAAAGGTCTTTTTCAACTCGATCTCGTTGTTTTGAATTCGTTCAGAACTACACTTTGGTAGTGTTTCCTTATAAATTTGTATGCTTCTCTTACAATTTTTATTTTTCAATTTAGTTTTATATTTTTTTTTGTGACTATATCATTCAGGCCTTATCTATAAAATTGGTTGTAAACAATCCATTTGATCTTGTGTTGAATTCTTTCTGAACGGATTTAGACAAGAAGGGCAGAGTGCTAAAACTTGTGTAGTTTTCCCTTATAAATTTGTTTGCTCCTCTTACAATTTTTATTTTTCAATTTATTTTTATATATATTTTTTTATATTTTTTGACCTATATATCATTCAGGCATTAACTATAAAATTGGTTGTAAACAATCCATTTGATCTTGTGTTGAATTCGGGCAAAGTGCTAAAATTGGTAGTTTTCATTACAAATTTGTATGCTCCTCCCACAATTTTTATTTCTATATTTATTATATATATATATATATATTTTTTTTTTTGTAACCTGTATATAGTCTTGAACTCTCTATTTACTTCAGTGTTCCTGAGGATGTCATTAGACGAAAGCGCTTGAGCACCATTCTGTTTCCTTTCCTTCGTGGTTTTATTCATCATATATATATATATATATATATATATATATATATATATATATATATTATATATATATATATGTGTGTGTGTGTGTGTGTGTGGATAGTAAAAATATTTCCTGTGATTCTGGACTTTTGAAACACCCTGTATAAGTTCACTACTGCCACTTTTTACCAGAGTAATCAATTTTGTGATTAACTATTTAAAATATGCTAATTTCATTAAGCACTTTTAATTTCGTAATCTAATTTTTTTATATATTTTTTTATTAAGCATCATTTACTTTCTACTAAATATACAACAAATTATTTAATTTAAAATTATGGGAGCTATTGAAGAATGGGGACCCCAGCCTTCTTTAGTTAGCTTTATAAGGCTAACTAACGAAAATATAATGACCTAACGTAACCAATCGTCAAGGGCGTACAGTTAACCTAACGATTGGTTAGGTTAGGTCGTGATATTTTCGTTAGTTAGCCTTATAAGCCTAACTAAAGAAGGCTGGGGTCCCTATTCTTCAATAGCTCCAAATTTTGTAACATTTTCTAAACTTTATATTGTATTTATTATTATTATTGATGTTATTATGATTTTTTGTTATCGCTATTACTATTACTTGCCAGTTTCAATATTTTTATGTAATAAATAAACTAAATGCCATTAATTTTGCCTAAAAAGCTCGTATGATTTCAAGGGCATATATTCAGATAAGAGTACTATGAATATATTATCATAACAAATATCTAAAAAAATTAAAATTCTGTCACTTGTATTCTTTTCTGAATTAAGTTTTGAATCTTGAATCTTAAATATATAACAGAATTATTTGACACTAAATTTTTTAGTTTTTTCCAAACTGCACTTGTATAAACTGTTTTCTGGTGGTGAAGTTGATTGAATCGCATCCATTTCAGCTCTCCTTTCAAAACTGAACTTCAAATTTTGAAATTCTTCAGTCGGAAGAGGACGACACTTCTAATTTCCATTTTATTCAATGAATAATTGTGTTTGAATTATTTGTAAACTGTAAATCCTTAAATTAGATTTCAGATGTTGATTTAAGAAAGAAGAAATATGTTTAACTATTGCAGATAGATAACGTTATTCTTTATACAATATATATATATATATATATATATATATATATATAAAATTACGTAACAGTAAGTGTCAGTAAAGACGATAATAGATTGTTAATTTCTGAGAAAACAAGACATTTCGACCATCAGTAGTGGGACCCTCTTGAATTGAATACAAAGTATAGAATTTAGATTCTGTAAGTACGAGAACTTTGGCCACTGTGGTTATCACTTACATCTTTAGCGATTATGAGGATGACATAAAACCTTTGGTGACCTCGGGTTTATTTCTCAGAGCACTAAGTATCTGTAGGCTTTCATATCTAGTGCAATAAATCAGTTATATGTACCATAATTTACTAAACTTTGTTATCTAGATTTCTTAAAAAAAAAAAAAAATTGCGCTCAAATTAATGACCTGACTAAGAATGGGGTATCATTCCACTCAAAGTCATTCTCATTCTCGTCCATGGCTTTCCAACTTTCGTCTAGGTTAGGTTAGATTAGGTTAGGTTGGGAAATATTAGTCATTCTCATTTAGAGCCTTTACCGCGGATGCAAGTGACATTTTTTTGTCAAATGAAGAAAATCTTTCCTCAGAGCTAATTTCTCACTGTGTATTCTCAGTTGTGTATTCTCACTTAGAAATGAGAATGAAATTGAATGAGAAGTAATGAATAAAGGTTCTCCTAATCCTGAAACATTTATGTACCTTGTTATTCTTTACATTTCAAAATTAAGAAAATCACGAACAGTTTCAATTATAGATTTGCGATTAACAAAAGAAAAAAGATGAAACGTGTAAATGGTGGAACGTTTCCATGATTCTTCGCAATCACTGCAATTTGTCATTAAAAGGCCGTAATCTAAACACGAAAAATTGAATATGAAGAAGAAACTTCCTTAGTTTTTCTATGATGTCAGTTGCGCAAATATAGAATTAACTGATATGAAGCCAAACAACCCCCTCTTTCACAGCAGGGGTCCCCTAGCCGTGTCTCGCGATGCTGTTTCAAGTTGCTCACAAAAGTTCAGTAATAAAAAATAAGTACAAATTACTTGAGTGAAATCGTAATTTCGCGCCAGACAAACTAAGAATTGCGGTGCTTTACTACACTTCCAACTTTCAAAAGTTAGGAGATAATAAGCAGTGACAGGTTTTCCATTAAAAGCAGGCCTACTTTCAGACTTCCAAAATATTTACGTGGCTCGCCACAAACAGTATTTTAAACTTTGAAAGTGACTCACAGCGGAAGAAAAGGTAAGTTTTACGGGTTAGCATAGGTTAGGTTACGTTACGTTAGTTTATGCTAGATAAAGTTAATTTAAGTTATTTGATTTTCGAGTGTCGCTGTTATAGTCTCGTCGATCCGATGGGTATAGGTCCATTCATTCAACTAAGGACGGTCCCCTTGTTGGTGTTGGAAGACCATTGTTCCCTAAGAAGTAACTATTCTCGCATGATTTGGATTTGTTAAGTAAAGATTATTTTCATAAATAACAAACATTTCAGTAATTTTATTATGAATATATTACAGGGTGACTATATTGTACAGGGTGAAAATATTATACAGGGTGTAACAAAAGTCCGTTTTCATAGGGAAGTCTTTTCTGATATTTTATTTTGCGACAAGGCGTGTTTTCATTTAAATGGAACAGTGAATCGCCACAATTATCGTTACTGGATTAATTGTTAAGTTGATTGTATTGTTTGTAATGTATAGTTAAAACCATTTTCTCGTTCAATTCTGTTATATCTTATTTCCCTATGAGAACGAACTTTTGTTACACCTTGTATGTGCGTACATACAGAAGATTGAAAAAAGTAAATAGACACCACGATGATTGTCCTCAGTAACAAATGGCAAAGCTGATCAATGGAATGCCAGAACGTGTGTCAGTTTTATATAATGGAAGGGGGAAAGCAACACGATTCCAAATATATTCATTCAATAAATTTGTTATTAATTACTGGTTTTTAATTATCAAATAAAAAACTATGGAAAAACAAAGTGTCTATTTACTTTTGTCAATCCTCTGTGTGTATACATATGTATACATATGTCTGCGTGTATTTTTTCCGAGTAAATTGTACTCTGAAATGCAAAAGTTCGTAAACTTGTCAACTGCTTAGCATGTAAACTTTCTCCTTTAACCTGACAGAAGTAAAGAAGTTAAAACTTAGGTTCCTAAACTTTACATTTCAAATTTATGGGCGTGTGAGTTATCGCTATTTTATATCTTTCCCAGAAGAATGTTTGGGACATACTGTATGGAACAGTTATTCTCTCACTCTTTCTTTCTCTCCTTTTATATATATATATATATATATATATATATATATATATATATATATATATATATATATATATATATAGGGTGTTTCAAGAGGAAAGGTCAATACTTCGGGAGGTGATAGTATCGGTCATTGTGAGAAAAAAAGTTCATATGAACATGTGTCTAATTCTGAATGGTTACGGAGATAGATCTGTTTGAATCTACAAATACAAAAGCATTTGTTGGTTTTCGTCGTCGTCGTCGTTGGGCCTAGGCAAGCTACGGCTTGGGACCGTAGCGCATCTATCCGGTATAGGTTAACCCGGATGATGTAGCCATAAGCACTGCCGCTGGTTAAGTGCCAACCAGTGATTATCTCACTAGCCGTATTGAGTCCGTTAGGCGAAACTGCGACAGTACCAAGGATGGAAAATATAACCCTTGGATTTCTATTATTTATTTGCAAAATGGACATGGTATTAGATTAAAATAATTATTTGAATATAAATAATTAACTGACAATTGTGATATATAATTAATTATGTTTACATACAATAAAATAATACAGTATACATAAAATTAGTATTAATGTGGTTTACAATTGAATTATGATGGGTAACTAATTTAAAATGAATTTATAGCTATTCCGAAATTCAAGACGGTAAAATTAACATTTATCTTGAAACTAAAATAAGAGTATTCACTACACACTCCCCCACCAGAGAGGAAGTTCAAAGAGTTCCGAACGACACAGATTTCCCCTGGACCTTTTTGGTAGCTACATGTACCTCGCTTAAGGTTGATTCCAAAAACGCAGGCTTAAGACGATCGATAGAAACCTTGTCGACCTTGGAACCGCGCTGGATGAGAAATGATTTGCGCGTACGTCGGAGAACTTCATAGGGCCCGTCATATGGACATTGGAGAGGCCGTTTTGGGACAGGTACACGAACGAAAACGTGGGTGCAAGACTGGAGGGCTGGGGAAACAAAGATGTTCTGTTGGCTAGTCAATCGAGGGGGAACAGGCTGAAGGGACTGCATGTGAGAGGAAAGTGTTTGAGCGAATTCCGTAGGATCACATGACTTATCCCCTGCAGTGAAGTAGCCACCTGGTAGCCGCAGTGTTGTTCCATAGACTAGTTCAGCCGCTGTAGTCTTCAGATCACTCTTAAATGCAGAGCGAATACCAAGCAACACGAGTGGAAGCTTATCCATCCAATGGGAGTCTTCGTGACACATAAGGGATGACTTCAGCTGGCGATGGAAACGTTCGACGAGGCCGTTAGTTTGCGGATGATACGCACAGGTATGCGCATGTACTGTACCCAACAAGCTGGTAAACTTCTTCCAAAGCGAAGACTCAAATTGGCGACCTTGGTCAGTGATGACTTTTGTCGGCAATCCAAATCTTGATACCCATCCATGAAGAAAGGCTCTTGCAACAGTGTCCGCTTGGATATCAGGAAGTGGGATGGCTTCAGGCCATCTGGAAAAGCGGTCGAGACAGGTGAGCAGATAACGTTGGCCTTGAATCACTGGAAGAGGGCCAACAATGTCTACATGAATTACCTCAAATCGCTGGGATGGGGGCGGAAATGCGTCAAAGGGGGACCTGGTGTGCCTTTGGACTTTGGCACGCTGGCAGGCAAGGCACGTTTTGGTCCAATGTTTGACATCCTTCCGCATCGAGGGCCAAACAAAGCGAGAGGTAACCAGGTGTTGCGAAGCACGGATACCAGGATGGGAGGGCTTATGAAGATCCGTGAAGACTGCTTGTCTGTGACATGGAGGGACATAAGGGCGAATAGCAGCTGTTGATACGTCGCAATAGAGGGGCACAGACAATCCTGGCATACTCATTTTCTTGAGGGAAAGTGAGTGAGTGGAGTCTTCTCTGAGCAGGTCTTGTAGTTCCGTATCCTTATCTTGATCCTGTGCAATAGCATTCCACAGTGTAGAGCTGAGGGTAACAGAAGTAATCTCTATTCTTGAAAGTGCATCCGCTGGAGTGTTCAAGACACCTTTGATGTGGCGGATATCTGTGGTAAATTGCGAGATATAATCGAGTTGCCTGATGACTCTGGGAGAGTGGTTACAGCTGTTTTTATTGAAGACAGTGACCAAAGGTTTGTGGTCGGTAAAAACACAAAACTCTCGGCCTTCAAGGAAATGTTGAAAATGCTTCACGTTTAAATAAATAGCAAGAAGTTCACGTCCGAAAGCACTATAACGCGTTTGGGCTGGCTGCAGCTTTTTCGAGTAAAACGCGATGGGTGCTTGTTGACCGTTAATGGTTTGTTCCAACACCCCACCGATCGCAACATCTGATGCATCGACCGTCAGAGTTAGGGGGGCATCACTGATAGGAAATGACAGAGACAATGCACTATTGATAGCATTTTTGGCATTGTCGAACGCCTGTAAACTATCGCTACACCATACCAATTTCGTTACCTTGCGTTTGTGTGTGATCATAGCGTGTAGAGGAGCAAGAACACTGGCACAGTTTTTAATGAACTTGTGGTAATAATTTACCAAACCTAGAAACCGACGTAACTCACGCTGATTATTTGGCATAGGGTAATTTTTTATCACTTCACACTTGTCCTGAAGGGGGTAATTCCGTGCTGCGAAATCGTGTGACCAAGAAATTCCAAGGTTGGCTGTGCAAACACACACTTAGATGCATTAATAGTAACACCGTATTGTTCTAAGCGTTGAAAGAGGAGTGAAAGATGTTCCTTATGTTCCTCTTCTGTTGAGCTGGCCACAAGCAAATCATCGATGTAGGCATAAACAAAGTCTAAGCCTCTGGTGACCTCATCTATAAACCTCTGAAAGGTTTGCGCAGCATTCCGTAGCCCGAACGGCATCTTCACAAATTCGAATAACCCAAATGGTGTACAAACTGCAGTCTTGGGAATATCCGAAGGCTCTACGGGAATGTGGTGGAAAGCCTTAACGAGGTCTATTTTACTGAAGATAGATTTGCCGTGGAGAAGAGAAGTAAAGTCTTGGACATTTGGTACCGGATATCGGTCCGGGATGGTTGTCGAATTCAAAACCGGTAATCCCCACATGGTCTCCAGTCTCCTGACTTCTTCTGGACCAGGTGTAGGGGAGAGGACCAACTGCTTTTGGAAGGTCTTATTATCCCAAGATCTATCATAAGCTGGAATTCCGATTTGGCAGCTTTCAGTTTGTCCGGGGCAAGACGTCTGGGTTTTGCAAACACAGGGGGACCTTTTGTTGTAATGTGATGGGTAATGGTGTGCTTAATGGTATCACCCATCTGCATCGGTTGAAGAATTCCTGGATATCGCTGGAAAAGGCACTGGTACATGGAATTAGGGGGAACGAGGGAAAGTGCAGAGTTCGAGGCGTCCGGAAGGGCAACCTGTTTGGCAAGAACAGAAAGCAGTGTGGCCTGGTCGCATAAGCGTCGCTTGTCAAGATCCACCAGGAGTTTGAAATGCTGGAGGAAGTCAGCGCCGATTATGGGATGCTGCACTTGAGCACAGATGAAAATCCACTTGAAGGATCGGTGAAGGCCCAAGTTTAGTTCACGCGACTGAGTACCGTACGTGGGTATGCGTGAACCGTTAGCAGCGTATAGAGGCGGAGATTCCGAGTGCGTATGACCAGATTTTTGAGGAATACACTGACTGACGCTCCGGTATCGACCAAGAAATTGACACCAGAGTTCCTGTCCTTTATGAATAACAGGTTGGCAGTGCGAGTACTAGACGCCATTAGGACTCGCTGCTGGGGTTTTCCGACGAAAAATTGCAAGGGGAGATGCACTTCCTAGCCTTCTTTCCAAATTTAGAGTGGTAGAAGCAGATCTTCCCGGAACTCGAACGATGCCTCTTCGTAAATCTTGACCGAGAATGGCTTCTTTGCCGTTGATTTTGTAGCAGAGAACAAACGTGGTTGAGTTGTTGACTTAACTCTTCCACTTTCAACTCCAGTTCCGATTGTGTGTTCATGTTGTTGACCGGAGCTGTGTCAATCTCCACTACTTTGTCGGCAGTTTCTGCTAGTTTATCAACTGGAGTAGCAGGATCCATAGTGGCCAAGACACGCTGAGTTGATGGAGGAAGTTTCTGCAAGAACAACTGTCTAAAGATGTCCTTATCGAAGGTTTGTGCGCGTTCGCCTAGAGCGCACTGCATAGCCCTCAGCATTTGAGTCGGCTTACGGTCTCCAAGTTCTTCTTTTGAGATTAACTGATGTAGTTTCTCACGCTCGGAGACAGTGGTGCGGCACAGGATGGCAGACTTCAGATCGTTGTATGGGTCCTCACTCGTGGAAGTAGACACGATGACGTCACGGACTTCAGAGATGATGCTCGCTGGTAGAGAGGACAAAACATGATCGTATTTTGTCCTGCTAGCGGTGATCCTTCCCAAGTTGAATTGTGATTCCACTTGGTGGAACCAAATAAATGGATCACCCGGCCAGAAGACGGGGAGCTTTACGCTCAAGTGGGAGATGGCACCAGCGTCGTCAGGCATCTTCTCCTATGCTTGCTGACGTACAAGCAAGACGACAAGTTACCAACGAAGGAGTGGAGGTTGAGACGAGCGCAGGCACAGAGCGCACGGGCAGGGGTGAGGGGCAGAGGGCACGAGCGACGTTACAGTCTGGTCCTAGTCGCTCGGGTGAAGGGGGTGATGGGCACGAACGACGTTACAATCTAGTCCTAGTCGTTCGGGTAAAAGGGGGGAATCCAACTCCGGGGTCACCAATTGTTGGTTTTCGTCGTCGTCGTCGTTGGGCCTAGGCAAGCTACGGCTTGGGACCGTAGCGCATCTATCCGGTATAGGTTAACCCGGATGATGTAGCCATAAGCACTGCCGCTGGTTAAGTGCCAACCAGTGATTATCTCACTAGCCGTATTGAGTCCGTTAGGCGAAACTGCGACAGTACCAAGGATGGAAAATATAACCCTTGGATTTCTATTATTTATTTGCAAAATGGACATGGTATTAGATTAAAATAATTATTTGAATATAAATAATTAACTGACAATTGTGATATATAATTAATTATGTTTACATACAATAAAATAATACAGTATACATAAAATTAGTATTAATGTGGTTTACAATTGAATTATGATGGGTAACTAATTTAAAATGAATTTATAGCTATTCCGAAATTCAAGACGGTAAAATTAACATTTATCTTGAAACTAAAATAAGAGTATTCACTACACATTGTTAATGGTAATCAAGAAAGAGAAACCAATTACTGTTTCTAACATTTAATGTTTAAACATTGGCATTTTGAATGGTATCAGATACAGAAATGACAAATTTGTTACAGTTTACAATACGTTTTCGAAAATCCCACCGTCAACCTCAATGCACTTTGCAACTCGTGTGCGAAGAGCGCGTATTGTTCGTCTGAGTTGATCTTGACGTTCCTTTATGCGGGCAGCAGCATCCAAAATGCGCGCGAGCAATTCGTCTCGTGTATCCACCTTTCTTTTGTAAACTTGACTTTTCATCCACCCCCACAAACAATATAATCTAACGGAGAGAGGTCTGGAGACCTTGGTGGCCATTGAATGGGACCACCGCGGAGGGAGGAAGAGCTGCGCGCGCATCAGATTCAAACAGCTCTATCTCCGTAACCATTCAGAATTAGACACATGTTCATATGAACTTTTTTTCCCACAATGACCGATACTATCACCTCCCGAAGTATTGACCTTTCCTCCTGAAACACCCTGTATATACGGAAGAAATACTGGAATAATAAGATGAAAGTAAACAGATTTTTGTCGCTGAGTTTACGTTTGATTATATTAGATTATGTTGTGATAGATTTCACTCAAACCCCAAAGTAGTCCAGACAATACGTTGCACAGATTTTGGTACCAGCATTTTGTAACAAATGGTTCAAAATAACCCTGTTGGTCTGATACCTTTCAAGAATCGTACAGAAGTGGCTACATTTCAGAGCAGTGTTCGATGCAAAAGTCGGAGTCTCTCAAGAATGTGATTATGAGTTGGATAGTTACGATAATGGGATTATGTGAGCACTTTTTGTGACTTGTTGGAAATAGCAGCAATTTCATGGATTACTGGAAAGGAAATCCCTGAAAATTTATGCCACGAATCAGAGCTACAGAAGAAGCAGAGCTACACGAAAAGATTTAACCCTGTAAAAGGTAACTAATTAAATTCCAATCGGAAGTCGCTCTGTAACCAGGCACATGTGTATGTGATGGATGGAGTGATTAACTTGGAAATTTTCAAATAATGAACCTATTTGCCGTCTGTATATTTAAAGTAGGGTGTCGGGAAAGTAAGAAAATAATAGATATAAAATTTATTAGAGTAGTATTGTGATTGTGTTTGGCTCTAGCCTCCTGATGACCCGTCTGATGGAGACAGAATCCAGTTGGCTGATGGCAGTAAATTGTTCTAAGAGGAGACAGCAACGGACGGTATGACGATGACGTCAATAAAGAACTTGCTGGGTCCACGAACAAGTATTGCCTACTTGGTTATTTAATTTCCTACGCAACATCCGTCATATGACGGATGGAACCTACAGCTTTACGCGAGAATTGAACCACGGGTCCTTACATAATTTGGGCATAAAGGACGGTCTCCCGTCCAAATACTACCGAGACTCAATGTCGCTTACCTTCGTTGATCGATGGGAGGCGCTGTTACAGTATTAGTCACAACGTAGCCCATCTGCATCTTCCGTGAACAAAGCACCAATTTCTCTGATAAATTTCAATAAAATCTGACCTCTCTGGAGCGTGTTATAAAATACAAAATATTCTCCTTTTAAATAAATAAATATATATATATATATATATATATATATATATATATATATATATTATATTTATTTTATTTATTTATTTATTTATTAGTGATGCAACCTGATATGAGGTTCTTCAACCGGCCCAGAATCCAAATATACTTATTTTACACAGTTAAGTAACAAATTATACCAGAAACGTGTCATTTGAGCGTTATTCGTATTATTCGTTATTCGTCTATTGAGACTTTAAGTCGGTTCGTTCAAGTTATTGTGTACTTTGCGGTTGTGATCGCTGAAACTGGTTGTGGTTGCTCCTGGGGTTCTAGTTCTTATGGTATAAATTGCGGTCCTTGTTTCTGCAGCAGTGATTCTGATTCTTAAGGAATCTGTTCTAGCTTCGTAGGAAGGTGTCTGTTTGTCTCTTAAGGAATCGGCAACCATTTTCTTCGAATTGGTCTTCTTCCTCGACGAGATCTAGGTTTTCTTCCGCAGTGTCTGTGAGACTTCTTTGGAGCGTAGTCTGTGAATAAATGGTTTGGATTTATCATGGTCGTCCTTCAGTGATGTCGATCTCATTAAAATGAAAAGACGGTAATATTGTACGACATTTTTTCGATGAAACATATTTCCTTTGTCTCCTGGAGCTTCTGGAGCCACTTTCTTTCGCGATGCTGCCCTCAATTTGTTCCTGGTTCTGTTCTTTGGTGTATAGTGGAGGTTGTGGTAGTATATCTTATTGAGCGTTTATTCCCGATGGAAACGCAGAAGGTTCTTTCATACGTTCATCTTCCAATCCCGTCTTGAGGATCCAAGCGAATCAGATTATTTACTTTGTTTAAAAGTCAGTGGAACTTCAGGGTTAAAATTGGTGTTTAAGGTCTGCGCAGTTAATAAATTAGGCCTTTGACTACATTTCCTTGTAACTAAATTAGTTGACGAATGAACAGTGTTACTCTAAAACGCTGCAACTCTAGCAACAGACTATACCTTCTCAAACGGCTTTATAATAACTAGTGTATCGCAATAACTCGAGTAAATCTTCTCGATCCGTGAAGAGCTATTTCCATTTTCCAAAGTATACTCATCAAATATACCAGAAACCTGTCTACGATCCGTTTCTAAATACAAAACTAAAGCAATTGAAATTTAACAAACGTTAAAGTTACTGAATTTGCTTTGGCACTGAATACTAAATATATAAATAATTACGCTCCTTTTCCAAATGCTCAAAGCCCCTTCCACTCAGTCAAAAAGTTAATAAATAAATAAATAAATAAATAAATAAATAATTAATTTTACATTTTATCTAGTTTGAAATTTTGTACATTCAGCATTTACATGTATGTACTGTATGTATGTATGTATGTATGTTTTTTCATTTGTCCCTTTGTTTTAATAGTTTTATCAATATATGTTCCAAAGATACACAGATTTATTTAATTGCTATAATAAAATTTAATATTCATATGAAAAGGATCTAATGTAAAATTCAAGTATACAGAAATAGTAATTATGTAAATATATAATCTATACTATAATAAGAGAGCTGTCCGTCCGTCTGTCTGTCTGTCTGTCCGTCCGTCACACTTTCAGAAATTGTGAGAAAAAATTGTGAGAAAAAAATTCAGAAATTGTAAAAAAAATTCAGAAATTGTATTACGGGCGGCAATGTGAAGCTCAAGATTTTCATGACTGTGTTCTTTTCTGTAGTTTAGCAATGGGGGAAGGGTGAGGGTGGGGGGAAGGGTGGGAGTGGGGGGAAGGGTTAGGGTGGGCGGAAGGGTGGGGGTGGGGGTAATGGGGGATGGGTGTGGTAATGGGGAGGGGTGGGGGTAATGGGGGAGGGGGTTAGCCCCCAAGTTGTATGAATGGGGGTGAGGAGGTTTTGGGAGATACCAGATTCAGAAATGTTGACACAATGTGAAGCTCAAAATTTTCACGGCTGGTTTCTTTTTTTGTAGTTTAGCCTGTCTAACCGTCAGCGAAGTGACGGGAACTGTACTAGTAATTTATTAAAACAAAACCCCTTTTTAATTAATTTTATTTTAATTTTAATTTTAGTAAAATGTATATTCTTCTCTGTCTGTACGTCCTTTTCACTCTTTAAAGTCTGCACATAAAAATTCTGTAATTATACCTAAACATTAGATTTCAGCGTGTAAAGCGCGTGCGTTTGCTGAACGCAGTTGACAATTGTATGCAGTATCTGTGTTGTAAAAATTAAAAATATCTGTTCACTTATGTGAACGCAGGTCCCCCAATTACTGGGAAGTCAATTATTCGGTCAATAAAACTATAGAAAAGATACAATGGGTTCGGATGTGAAGCTTAAGATTTTCATTGCTGCGTTCTTTTCTATAGTTTTAGTGACCGAATAATTGAACCCTCAATAATTGGGGGGGGGGGGCAATTATTAGGTCAATAAAACTATAGAAAAGGACGCAGCAATGAAAATCTTAACGCGCAAGAGTAAAAAGTTGAAACAAAGCAAAGCGCATTTATTTGTATGTTCAGAATCGCTTAATAGTAAGACAGACGGACGGACGGACAGGACTGCCTTTTTATAGTATAAAAGTATTGAATTAGACTGATTAGCAAAAATACCCGTCCCACGGGCAGGATATTCTCTAAGCAAGTTACAGTTTAACATTTACAATTCGCTCACAAATCACTTAAATTTTAAATGCAGCTTCACAGATTTTACTTGAAGCTCACGAAGCAGTTAAATTTCAAATACTATTTGTCACATTTTTTTTTACTTATAATGGCTTCCGATGCGTAGACAGACAGCGTAGTTAAAATTTTTGATGGCTACATTCTTTTCTAAATTTATTCACCAACTTGATTTTCTTCATTATTATTATTACGGGCGGGAATGTGAAGCTTAAGATTTTTATGATTGCGCTCTCTTCTATAGTTTTATTGACCAAATAATTGAATAAAACTATAGTCATGAAAATCTTAAGCTTCACAAATCTTGACAGAATGTGAAGCTCAAGATTTTCATGGCTGCGTTCTGTTCTATAGTTTTATCGCGGTGCTGGGGCCTTCGGGCCCAGTAATTGGTGGGAGAGGGGCTGGTCACACATATATTTTCGTTCATTACTCATCACCTCTATCCGCCATGCGAAGTTTGGTCGAAATCGGTTCAGAAACGTAAAAGTTTTTTCTGCGGACAGACAGACAGACAGACAGACACATTTTCGGTGAATTATAGCAGTAATAGTATCTTCAGAATAATCGTTTTGACATGGACCATGATTCTCAAAATCTCTTCACCTTATTTAGAAGACTTTTTCTTGAAAACACACTATAAAAAATTAAAGAGGTTTTCTCGTCACCAAATCACGGTGTAGTTATTTATCACATCATACAAAGACATTACATTTTTAATGGAGTAAATTAAATTCAATTTGTAAGTAAAAGGGAAACTGACTGATGGGTAAGTTTTCTTTTTCCTTAAGAATGAAATTTAATTTACGCTATTAGAAATATAATATTTTCGTATGATATCAAAGAAATAGCTACGCGTAATTTGGTGGCAATGAGATTTTCTACAGTGCAATAAACAGTGGATATCTTTACACATAGTAACTTCGGGTGGATTAATTCTAGATTCTAGATTCAATTCCAACAGGAAATGCTTACGAGACTTAACTTTAACGTGTCTCATACTCGGGAAAGAATAATGAAAGGGGAATGCTTGTTACCTACAACAATATCCAGCTCCCGTAGCTCACTGGGTAACACCGTTTCCCTGTAAGAGAAGTGAAAACATTGAGGTCAGGAGTTCGACTCCCGATACTGCTAGTAATAATAATCCTGTAGTCAGTAATAATAATAATCCTGTAGTTACCGTTTCCCTATTAGCTTAGTGAAGACACTGAGGTCGGTAGTCTGAATCACGATGATGCTTGTAATAATAATACAGGAATTAAAGCAGTGAATCGAATTAGCTAGCCTAAACGCTGTGCCAGTTTCTGGCTCTCCTGACTCACCTAAAACAATTTCTCAGGAACAAATATTCCTCATCGGGTCTCGACCATAAACTGGTACTAGTTACAAAACTAATGAAAAGTTCAGATTTTCACAAGCAGTTATGCACTCGGCAGGAAAACTGAGATGCCTTTCCTGACTATAATAACTTAAGCTCAACCTGTCTAAACATATTATTAATCTCCTAACTTCTTTTATAATATAGTGAACTGAGTGTTTTTAAATTCTTAAGAGAACTAGCATTTAATGTTTTAAAATTATGAGTATTTGATCAAAGATGCAGGAATATCTTTGTCAATAGAGGTTTAAAAATCCAAGTTTCTGATCTTCACAATAAGTGAAGAGGGCCAGGCCAACTAATACGACTCGTTGTTTTAATTCTTGTATTACTATTACAAGCATCATCGGGATTCAAACCACCGACCTCATTGTCTTCAGTGAGCTAATAGGTAAATGGTGTTAACCACTGAGCAACGGACGCTGGCTTCTGATTTTAACGTCAAGCACAATATCAGGTTTCTTGGCACGAAGTTTCCTCACACTTTACACACTTAATTTAATTGTACAATTCAATTGGAAATGTGTACTTCAATGAATTAAATCCTAAATTTTAAACCCTATCTCAAACCTCATCTGTAGTAGATGAACCTTCGTTAATTTTTAGGATTTGGCTGAAAATGAGGGAAGAGATTTCTCTTTACTTTTTGGGCAAAAGGTTTTTCCTATTTTTATGAACCCTAAAAAAGATTTTTCCGTTTCATGACTGTTCTCATGTGCTTCAAACGTTTCGGTAATTTTGTTATATGCAATTCATTTTCAACTTATCTTACTCTTCGTCCATGTTTATTAAAGTGAGTAGATAACAGCTTACTCGTTATTCCCTAATTTTGCTCTTTAGTATCCTGAGGTTTGAACTTGGCGGAGAAATACTGAAACGTGAGTTGTATTTTCCGTACACTTTTTCAGCACTTTAGTGACACCTCTTCGGTGTCCATTTTCTTTGCATATCGATAAATATGACAAAATGTCATGGGTTATCATAGTTAAAATATATGAGTGATTATTTAGACTTAATCACTAAATAAGCCAAACTAGTATATCTACACTGATACAGTCAAGTTTACTGATAGAATCAAAATTACGATCAAGTTTTGTTGGTTAGAAGATGCGTATCTAACACGAATTTCTTTAGTTTTCACGTTCAGTTCACTAAAATGAACCTCCACAAAAGTTTGCTCCCTTGACGTTTATACCCGTATTGTGAAAAGAAATTCACACCCATTACAACCAAAGCAAGAGCTTACTTGACTCTCAAGGGTAATGCATAATTATAAACAGAAGCAAAACATTTCAGACTACCTTAAAATCTATTTTAATTTTCAAAACATAGAACAGTTGTAACCGCAATGATTCCAATTAAATTTTCCGTGCATTCATTCCAATTAGTCGAGGCTTATAATTCTCGATTATCGAAATAAAATGGGTTCGAAGTTGCTTCTGTCACAGACAAAAATTTTACATTCACTTATTTTGGTTACGTCTATTACAAAGTCGTCATTAGTAAAATATTTTTCTAAAGACGAGATCTATTTCTTAATACTAGACGTAACAGTAGAGCCTTCAATTACTTTTCTACATTTCAATACAGGTGTTGGTACACTAATGATACTAGTCTTTTTGGTAGCCATGTTGCCAGATTGGATGGATACTGTGTTGTCATTTATAATAAGAAACCTCTCGTAGATAGAATTCTAAACTCCTCGAATATTTCCAGTTTGTTACAGGTCTCATCCGCATGAGTGTAAAAAAAAAAAGTGTTGATGACGTAATGTACGTAAAATTTAGGCAAAACTTTCATCAGACAGTACCAAAACAAAAATTTTAGAATATATAAGGTCTGTAATTAATTAATAAGTACGCGTAGTTAATCTAAGTTAAATAAACATATTTAATAACTCAAATAATTACAAATTTGAATGTTAGAATTTATGCATAAAATGGTACGAGCAAAAAGTCACAATGTTTCAATGGACACTTAAGTTAAATTTGTTCAAATTAATGGTAAAAATTTTCAATAATTCGAAGTGAACCTACAGTATACTAATGTAGATCATCTTTGCATCTTTGTATGAACGGCGTCAGTTATATATATATATATATATTATATATATATATATATATATATATATATATATATTGCTTGGTTCTGTTGATGACCTGACATCAGATTCGTTTCATTCAGTTTACATATATATATATATATATATATATATATATATATATATATATATATATATATATATATATATATATATATATATATATATATATATTCATTTGGTAGTATTGGAAATACTTTTAACGGTGTATTCACAAATCTGATTTAAGGTCACCAAGAGCAACAAGCAATAGACGTGTACCTATCTTTCAAAGTGCATTAAGAAATAAGTGTGGCACGTATGTAACCAAAGTTGAGCCTATCCCTGACAGAATGCGCCCCAAAGCCCCTAAGCAGAACCGATTCCTGAAAGAGAAGGTAATAAAGGGTATAATGGTGAACGATAATTAACTTTAGTGGAGATAGGCTTCAAAGAGCAAAAATTTGGTAAGCAAAATTTTCCTAAATTATCGCACTAAAATTCTTAATTTATTTATTTAACGCAACATAATTTCATATATTTATATATAGATTTAATTATTTAATAAATTACTTAATTATTCAATTAATTAATGGCTTTCCTCAAAATTTCGAATTTAAATATTATTTTCGGCAGTGAACGGTAGGAAATTTTGACATACAAAAATATTAATTTTCATTAATATTCAATAATAATTTAAATATTCATATTTAATTATATAAATAATTAAGTATTCATATTTAATTATATAAATAATTAAGTATTCATATTTAATTATATAAATAATTAAGTATTCATATTTAATTATATAAATAATTAAGTATTCATATTTAACTATTTAGATAATAGCGTCTCTAATTTATTATTAATGTAATTAATTACCTTAACTTGTAAAAAATAATTATGAGTTTATTAATATATAAACTTTGAGGTCATACTCCTTTTAGGGGTGAGTTACGGACTATCCTATCTATCTAATATACTATTGAGCTAAAATGTGTCTGTGTGTGTGTGTCCGCTTTTTCGGGAACCGTGCACAGCCTAAACGGCACATCGGAAAATTCTGCAACCATCACCAACTGATAGCCCATGAGCTTCCGATGTGCTCTGTCAAGTTTCCCGGTCCTAGGTCACAATTACTGGGTCCGAAGGCCCCAGCACCGCGATAAAACTACAGAAAAGAACGCAGCCGTGAAAATCTTGAGCTTCACACATACTGTGACATATACTGCTACCCGCCCGGTTTTTTTACTTTTGTGTGGGGGGGAGGGGAGGGGGTAATTGGGGGAGTAGGGGTGGGGGTAATTGGGAGAGGGGTGGGGGTAATGGGGGTAATAGCGTTTTTTACTTTTGTGTGTGGGAATAATGGGGGAGAGGGGTGGGGATAATGGGGGTAATAGCGTTTTTTACTTTCGTGTGTGGGGGTAATGGGGGAGAGGGGTGGGGGTAATGGCGTATATAGCAGTATATGTCACAGTGCTACTCGACCGGAGGGCCAAGTTGCACAACGGTTCGCGAGCGATAGCGAGCTACCGCTTGTATCGTCTATATCAATGGTTCCCAACGTAGGGTTCGCCATGGATTAAATGGTTCTACTCCAGGAAAGTGGTGGGATGTAAGATACTTATTTTAGTTAGGAAAAAATGTTTAGAAATAGTAAACTAATAAATGTTAATAATAAACATGATTAATAAATTAATTTCTCATTCATTATTTCTTGTAAACACTTAATAATAATGAATGAAGATGAATCATATTTATTACTGTGAAATTCAAAATTAAAAAATTCAAAAAAATTTATTCAGAAAAGAATACAAGTGACAGAGTTTTACAAGTTTTAGATATTTGATATGAAATTAATATATTCACAGTACTGTACTCTTATCTAAATATGCCTTTGGAAGCATAGAATTTTTTTAGGCAAAATTAATGGCATTTAGTTTATTTATCACATAAAAATATTACGAGTGGCAAGTGATAGTAATAGCGATAAAAAAATAAAATAATAATAGCAATAATAAAAATAATAAAGACAATATAAGGTTTAGAAAATGTTAGATAATGTTAAATTAAATGATTTGTTGCATATTTAGTAGAAAGTAAATGATGCTTAATAAAAAATATATAAAAAAGATTAGATTACGAAACTAAAGATGCTTAATGAACTTAGCATATTTTAAATAGTTGATAACAAAATGAGAACAGATCGTTAAATTATAATGAAATGCTAATTTTAATACTTAAAATTTAGCCTCTTTTTAAGCGTTATCGACGAGTTATATCGTCTATTGGTGCCTATAAAAGTGAAAAAAATAAAGTATAATAATGAAAGGAGTCCGTAAAATGTATCCATGTGCCAAAGGAGTCGTTCGAAAAAAAGTTTGGGAGCCCTTGGTCTGTGCCATGCAACCCTTCAGTTTGGCTCTCTTTTCCTTCTTCTTCTATGTGGGGGGGGCGTTTTTGCTGGCATTCGCCCTTGGCCCCTCCTTCGTGACTAAAAAAACCTAGCTGGTGAGGAGTCTCGGAGCACAGGGGGCTGTGGACAATTTACTGACATTTCGGAAAGTATCTTACGTCATCCTCATCACGGGGTTTAATCATCTTTGTTCATCAACTAGAATCTTTTTTCACATTTCCATGCGGAAAAGCTAAACCGAAATTTTACGTAGTAAATTTATTTCGATCTACATTTGCATGCCTATAAATGTTATGAATGCAGCGCTAAATGAAGTCATGGTTGACCTTCGGCACAGAAAAAGTGAGCACCTCATGATAGCCGATCTTGCTCTTTTCTTTTTAATTTCTGATATTGGAATATCGATATTTTGACTATAAATAATAATAAATAATAAAAATAATAACACAAATGATAATAAATACTAGAACTAGAACGTAATAAAATAACTTATAGAGTAAAATGCAGTAAAGCGCGGGGTCCTGGGGCTCGGGTCTACAAGGACAGTTGGTTAATCCGGCCCTGCGTGAATGAATATTTATGACGGCAAATAAATGGTAGTTTGATAATCCACAAATAGTCGAGAGCAAAGTGGTTTTAACATGAATTTAACTTTGATGCATGGTGTTATTTACTCGCTCGGAACGCTGACCGAGATGAGTGGCGGAAGGGCTTGGTGGTAGGCGGTAGGTGATAAACAGTTGCCTTCTGCCTAACGACTAACTTGTCGTAAATGACCGAAGTTGTACGGTATAATACGGTAATTTAATATATTGTTTAAATGGCTTACTTTAAGTAAAATAAGTCTGATAAAATATAAAAATAATCGAATATAAATGGTGAATGCAAGTTTGAAGAATAAAAATAATTGAATAATTGAGTCGAGAGCCGCATTGATTGACGAAGCGAAAAGGAAAATTTGCAGCACTGAATTGGTGAATGCGTGGATGTTTTAATTTTTACGTACGCTTTCACTAGCAAAGGTCGTCGATTTTTAATGGACACAAATGACGATGGCAAGAAGAGGAAATATAAAGTCATTTGGTTATCAAAGTTGGGCTACACTTGGCCGTTAAGGTAGGTGTATAAATGTAATGTGATGAGACTTTCGACGAATGAAGCATTGATGAGAACCCTTCGAGGCAAATCTTGAAGAGTTACGCTATTTCAAGTGTGGAGGTTATAAAAAATTATTCTGAAAGCGTTGTCAATTTGCTTCCTAGTATGGTTTAACCAATTTATTTTGTGAGTCTGGGGTTCCTAACGAAAGGCTCCAAGATAGCTGACGATACGATTCCCATATACTGTATATACAGTAATATGCGTGTATTATACAGTATATATATATATATATATATATATATATATATATATGTGTGTGTGTGTGTGTGTGTGTGCATGTTTTGGGGGAAGATATACTCGTATGTGTTTTCGTGTATGCGCACGCGTTTCTACAACTTTAGAAAACGAAGCTGGGACCTATTTGATCATTTTCATTATATACTGTAGTTCCTATATTAATAAAGAAAACATGGAATTTCACTTATCGTTGACGTCCTTACGGTCACGTCTTTGGAACTAATAAGAAAAGCACAATCGCTACCAAGAGGGAAAATAAGGCCGAACTTACGAAGATCATATTTGAAGAAACTACGAAATGAAGTTTGTGATATTCTATTTTCATGTTTCCCAGATATGCTTGAGGTAGTTTAGTCGGGTTCTACGTGAATTATCCATTAACGAAACGTAAAGTTTGATTAATCCTCAGTATGACATATTCAGGTACAGTATATACCACGTTTAGCAAGAAGATATTTTGGAGAGTGTTTTTTTTAAGGTAGCAAGGGTCAAGAGGAAGAAGAGAGGCAAATTCAAAGTCCAAGGTTTTCGAGATGCCTGGACACTCTGCATTTGGAAGTATGGAGGTCATAGACAGGGGGAAAGATGGATTGAAGAAGATTGTTCCGGAGTTCACCGGTTGAGTAGATGAAAGATTGAAAATGTCGAGTAACCCTTGTACGAGAGAGTTTGACAGAAAAGGAATGAAAATGTGTCGAGAGTCTGGTAATGCGTATTCTCCTTAAAGGAGGGGGCATGCAGTTAGAGAGTTTAGAAGAGCAGTGTCCGTTATAATAGCAATAGCAAAGAAAGAGTGAGGCAACATTGTAACGAAGAGAGAGAGAGAGAGAGAGAGAGAGAGAGAGAGAGAGAGAGAGAGAGAGAGAGTTACAAGGAGTTACAAGGAAAAGAAGGACCTCAAAAGGCCTTGCGGCCCATACCGAGGAGGTACCAGTGGCAACGGGTGCCAGGTAAAATTTTCTACACCCTCAAATAGTGTGCAAGATTTGATCTAACCTTTTTTTGAAGTGATCCACAGAGGAACTGTTCACAACTTCTGAAGGTAACCTGTTCCACGTGTCACAGATCTTATACGCGAAGTAATTCCCACACACACTAGTACTAAACCGTTTCAAATCCAACTTCCAACTATTGTTGCGAGTTGGGTTATCATTTAAACTAAACATGTTTCTAAAATCGACATTGTTGAACCCGTGTAAGAGCTTGAAAACCTCGATCAGTTGACCGCTCAGCCTCCGAGTTTCCAGCGAAAACAAGTTCAGGGAGCGTAAGCGTCGATTGTAGCCCATATGCCTAACGGAAGGGATTAACTTTGTGGCCCTCGCCTGCACTCTCTCCAGCCTCTCAATATCTTTCCTGAGGATGGGCGACCAGAACTGCACTGCATACTCCAGGTGCAGCCGAACCAGGGAATTGTACAGCAAGAGCACAATCTCCTTGTTCCGAAATCAAAATTGCCTCCTGATATAACCCAACAGCTTCTGGGCTTTCTTTTCCACCTCCACACACTGTTTGGCAAACTTAAGGTCGCTGCTAATTAGCACACCCAAGTCCTTTTCCAAATCAGTGGCCTCGATATTACTCCCCAACATTGAGTAGTCCGACTTGGGATTGGCGTAGCCAATGTGCCTCACCTTGCATTTACCCAAGTTAAACGGCATTTGCCATTTTTCGGACCACTCTCCTATCCTACCTAGGTCCACACGCAGTTGCTCTATCGCCTCGGGCGTCCCAACATTGGCCCCAAGCTTCGTGTCATCAGCGAATTTGGCGATCCGATTGACGATGCCACCGTCGATATCATTTATGTAAATGATAAACAACAGTGGCCCCAAAACGGAACCCTGAGGAACCCCACTATTTACCGAGGCCCAACCCGAAGTAGCCCCTTTAATTACAACCCTCTGCCGCCTATTCTTCAGCCAGTTTTCAATCCACCTACCTACTTCCCCACCGATATCCAGCGCGCGGACTTTCGCCATTAGCCGGCGGGAGGTACCTTATCAAAGGCTTTCTGAAAGTCGAGATAAAGTGTATCAATCGCCCTACTCTTATCATACTCACCCAACATGACGTGGAAAAACTCGAGCAAGTTGGTGAGACACCACCTATGCCGTCTAAACCCATGTTGGGAGTCCCCAAGCAGCTTGTAGGAATCCAAATGGTCAACGATCCTATCTGCTATTATCCCCTCCAGTCATCATGCACCTGGCCCGTCTCCAACGATTTGTTGAAGACTGTAGCCAGGTGGGGAGCCACCTGGTCGCGCACCTCTCGCAACACTTTGGGGAAAAACTGGTCTGGCCTACCCAGGAGCCTTAAACGCGCTCAGTTTGTCTATTCTATCGGCAACGACTGTCGCGGTACATCGAACACTATCCAGACCAGCACCTTCGTGCCTGACGCCTGGCTCTGGGATGACGCGGGTGTCCTCCCTGGTGAACACTCTCGCAAGGTACTCATTAAGCACATTAGCGATGTCCGCGGCGGAGGTCCGCAGAACGCCTCTGGTGTCCCTTAACAGACCTATCATGCTTCTAATGGGCTTTCTACTATTAACATAACTGAAGAACTCCTTAGGGTTCCCCTTGCAGAGGCTTGCCACCCGGAGTTCTTCGTTATGTTTCGCTAGCCTAACCTTCGCCTTCACTTCCCTACACAGACGGACATACGCTTCAGTGTTGTCATGGGAACGATTGGCCTTCGCCCTAATATACGCTACTTTCCTATTTCGGATAGCCGAAGCGATGTCACGACTGAACCACTTAGGCTGCGTTGAAGCAGGGGTGACCGGTTTTGAGGGTATGACAGCAGACCGTAGCACCATAAACTCGTCCCAGAATGCACTCCACACTCCCTCAACATCGCCGCCGACCTCTAACCCCATCTCACCTACGCTATCCCGGAGGCTAACAAAGTCCGCCCGCCGGAGATCGAGCTTACTGCCTCTCGAGTTACTACGCTTCACCCGAGGGACGCACACACGGAACCTAATCAGACCGTGATCACTCCCGCCCAACGATTCGTCAACGGTGAGGCCAGTGACGAGGTTGTCTTCGGTCGTGAATACTAAGTCTAGAACGCTTTCGCCTCGTGTAGGCTCATTGACCCACTGAGTGAGGAAGTTCTCATCAGCAAAGTCAACTAGCCTCCTCCCTTCAGCATCAGCAGTCCTGTCTTCCCACTTTATGCCGCGACAGTTGAAGTCTCCTAAAACTACACACACCCTATCCCCTAGCAGGCTACGGAGTTCGGTGTACAGGGCTGTATCCTCCTCGAGGAGGAGATGCGGAGGTCTGTACACCAAGATTAACCTATAGTTCGTCCCTCCCACGTTCAGATCGACGCCAAGCAGCTCCCGTTCCGACCGGAACTGGCAGTCAACCGGACTCAACGTGTCCCTGACGTATATTAGTACCCCTCCCCCCTCCCCACGGGTGCGGTCTTTGCGAAACATTCTATACCCGGGAATTTCGAACTCCCCAACGTAGTCCCTACGATCAGTATGAATCCAGGACTCGGTGATAGCAACGATATCCTGGTATTCTGATGCTAAGAGCGCCCGTAGCTCGCAAAACTTATTCCTAATCGACCTAGCATTAAAAAGCATTGCACGGAGGGAGCCTTCCCTATTCTGACCGCCCCCTAGCACGACCCGTTTCCCGAACAGCCAGGGCTGTCGGGAGTTGAAGAGCCCCTCACCAACGAGGGGCAACTTCCGCAGGAGCCTGAGCCCCCTCCAACGTGGAAGGAGGGTCACCCACCTGTACCTGGACGCACCCTTCAGTTGAAGGTACGTCCGCCACCGGCTCAACATCATCTCCCCGGTGGGGGCCCTCATCTCTCCCCGGACTCGACCTCACCATTCTGTATAGGTGCCGGTCGAGCAGCGCGCCTAGCACACCTTTACCCTTGTTATTGAGGTGGACACCATCCCTCTGGTAAAGGTCCCACCTACCCGAAAATGCGTCATAGGGGTCAATTAACCTCACGTCCAGCGGGACGCACACGTCTTGCACCCTCTCGTTGATGCCAATGACCTTACTGAGCGCGTGGTCACTGGCATTCATCCGCGGTAAAATACCCATCAACATTCCCCTGTCTGTCTTCAGTTTTAGATCATCCGCGAGAGACATGATCTCGGTGATGATCCCTTCTGTAAGACCTACCCTACCGCCTTTGAGGAACAGGTCGTTGCCACCAGCGTGGACAACGATCGCATTCCTCCGATTAGCCACGCGCAGCTTCTCTACCTCCTTCCTTAAGTGCGCCGTTCCCCGCCCAGGTAAGCACCTAACCTTCCTCCCGTCCCAGTTTGCAGAAGCAAAGTACTTCTCCTGGCCCCTGATCTTCGAGTCCCCAATCAAAAGGTGTCTTCCTCCTTCGAGCACAGGAGACTAAAGCGGTTGGAGGTCCTGACAGAGGCAACTGGGGTCTCAGGCTTCGGCTTCGCAGCCTTCTTGCCCGAGACCTTTCGATACCCGTCGCCACCCATAGACGCACTTACACCACCGACCCACCTCGACTGGCAGCCACGTCCTTCGGTTTCTTTGGGCCATCAGTAGGCCCGTTCCCACCCTTCTCTATCGGCCCTTTCTTTACGCCCTTCACCTTGCGCCGCGGTTCCGTGCATTCCACATGGGTCGCTGGCGATTCCTGACACTGATTTTGTACCCTGGTCCCCGGTTGCACCTCTACCCTTTCTCCGCGGTCCCGAGCTTTGTCCAACTCATCGCTGGAACGCCTTTCCATGGCAGCTATCCTATCAATGAGCTCAGGGGTGGAGGGCGCAGCCGTATCAGTGACCGCCGCACCTCCAACAGCCGGTCTGGACGACTCGAGCCGCCGGACCCTCTCCTCTAGCTTCTCGTAAAACCGCATGAGTTCGCAAAAGCGGCACATGCTAGAGTGGTTGATCTTCTGGAAGCAGGCTTCTTTGAAGTTCGTCACCCACTGGTTTACTTCACACCTCGCACATTCAGCCTTCAGTTTCTGCGGTCCAGTCATTGTAACTTTTTTTTTTTTTCGAACTCTGAATACACTGAATAAGATAAAGCGTTCTAGCAATGAAAACTATCAAAAACGTTGTGACCAGTATATAAAAAAGGAGGGGGGAGTGAATTCTTCCCGCGCGTAGACACATCCGCCTATCTGCAAGTGACGTTCATCCCATCCAGAAGACTACACCTCTCGATGCTGCCGCACCGACCAAGGGTCTTCCAGCCAGGGCCGGACAGTCCCAAAGTGTCGCAGCTACCAACTGACAAACACTCGCGACGCAGGCGTCACGGATTTCCCTCCAGGAGCGACAGCGAGATGCAGCCCCTTACTAAGTCTTACTAGTCATTCACAAGCGGCCAGACTCTTAGAATCCAGTGTTCAAGGGATATCCCACCAGACCCAGAGGCTATGCCCGAGAGTTTACGCTGGCCTGGCGGCCAGCTGGGCAGTAAAGCTCTCTCACCTAAGAGCAGTACAGCCAAGCACCATCAATTGATCACCAAAGAACGGTCGCAGGGGGCTGGTCAGGCCATTACGCGTTAGGAATGGGCTTAACGGGGCACTAGCCACACTCCATTCATCGCGCCCCTACGCCTGGGACCCCTCCATCCCAGTCTCTCACAACCTACGAGCGTTAAATGGTGTTATTTATAGAGGTTCCAAAGCTTCTCTTCCCACGCATGAGGTAGCAGTAAGGCCTAATAGTAAAAGAAGAGAAAAAGACTTAATACTAAACGAAGAGTTTTTTTTTTTTTTTTTTCAGTCAGAGGAGAACATCCTTAACTTAAGCTAAAAGGATAGATTAGGGATGGGATGGGGTCCTAGTAACCCACAGGACAGGATTGTACAACAGACTTCACACACCATCCCGAAAGAGAGAGAACCTAAAGGAACTGGCAGCCAATTTCTCTAGAATCCCACGACCCGGGACCGGAGGGCTGTCACACCCCAAGTATAAAGTTTACAACACCCAGAAGGAATGTGCATAACCTTTATACCCCCTGCGGAGAGAGAGAGAGAGAGAGAGAGAGACAGAGTTACAAGGAGTTACAAGGAAAAGAAGTACCCCAAAAGGCCTTGCGGCCCATACCGAGGAGGTACCAATGGCAACGGGTGCCAGGGAAAATTTTCTACACCCTCAAATAGTGTGCAAGATTTGGTCTAACCTTTTCTTGAAGTGATCCACAGAGGAACTGTTCACAACTTCTGAAGGTAACCTGTTCCACGTGTCACAGATCTTATACGTAAAGTAATTCCCACACACACTAGTGCTAAACCATTTCAAATCCAACTTCCAACTATTGTTGCGAGTTGGGTTATCATTTAAACTAAACATGCTTCTAAAATCGACATCGTTGAACTCGCGTAAGAGCTTGAAAACCTCGATGAGTTGACCGCACAGCCTCCGAGTTTCCAGCGAAAACAAGTTCAGGGCGCGTAACCGTCGATTGTAGCCCATATGCCTAACGGAAGGGATTAACTTTGTGGCCCTCGCCTGGACTCGCTCCAGCCTCTCAATATCTCTCCTGAGGGTGGGCGACCAGAACTGCACTGCATACTCCAGGTGCGACCGAACCAGGGAATTGTACAGAGAGAGCACAATCTCCTTGTTCCGAAACTGAAATTGTCTCCTGATATAACCCAACAGCTTCTGGGCTTTCTTTTCCACCTCTACGCACTGTTTGGTAAGCTTAAGGTCGCTGCTAATTAGCACACCCAAGTCCTTTTCCAAATCAGTCGCCTCGATATTGTTCCCCAACATCGAGTAGTCCGACTTGGGATTGGCGTAGCTAATGTGCATCACCTTGCATTTACCCAAGTTAAACGGCATTTGCGATTTTTCGGACCACTCTCCTATCATACGTAGGTCGGCACGCAGTTGCTCGATCGCTTCGGGCGTCCCAACATTGGCCCCAAGCTTCGTGTCATCAGCGAATTTGGCGATCCGACTGACGATGCCACCGTCGATATCATTTATGTAAATGATAAACAGCAGTGGCCCCAAAACGGAACCCTGAGGAACCCCACTAGTGACCGAGGCCCAACCCGAAGTACCCCATTTAATTACAACCCTCTGCCGCCTATTCTTCAGCCAGTTTCCAATCCAGCTACCTACTTCCCCATCGATACCTAGCGCGCGGACTTTGGCCGTTAGTCGGCGGTGAGGTACCTTATCAAAGGCTTTCTGAAAGTCGAGATAAATTATACCAATCGCCCTACTCTTATCGTACTCACTCCACATGACATGGAAAAATTCGAGTAGGTTGGTGAGACACGACCTATGACGCCTAAACCTATGTTGGGAGTCCCCAAGCAGCTTGTAGGAATCCAAATGGTCAACGATCCTATCCGCTATTATCCCCTCTAATAATTTACTTACGACCGAAGTGAGACTAATAGGACGATAGTTCCCTGGACTTTCGTGATCCCCTTTCTTAAAGATAGGGGTCACGTTGGCTTCCCACCAGTCACCAGGCACCTGGCCCGTCTTCAACTATTTGTTGAAGACTAGCCAGGTGGGGAGTCACCTGGTTGCGCACTTCCCACAAGACTTTGGGGAGGAACTGGTCAGGCCCAGGAGCCTTAAACACGTTCAGTTTCTCTATTCTATCGGCAACGTCTGTCGCTGTACACCGAACACTATCTAGGCGAACACCGAAGTGCCTGAAGCTTGGCTCTGAGATGACGTGGGTGTCCTCCCTGGTGAACATTCCCGCGAAGTACTCATTTAGCACATTAGCGATGTCCGCGGCGGAGGTCTGCAGCGCGCCGCTGTGCTCCTTTAACGGGCTTATCATGCTTCAAATTGGCTTTCTACTATTAACATAGCTGAAGAATTCTTTAAAGTTCGCCTTGCAGAGGCTTGCCACCCGGAGTTCTTCGTTAGGTTTGGCTAGCCTAACCTTCACCTTGACTTCCCTGCACAGGCGGACATACGCCTCAGTGTTCTCGTGGGAACGATTGGCCTTCGCCCTCCTATACGCAGCTCTCCTATTTCAGATAGCCGAAGCGATGTCCCGACTGAACCACTTAGGCTGCGTTGAAGCAGGGGTGACCGGTTTTGAGGGTATGGCAGCAGACTGCAGCACCATAAACTCGTCCCGGAATGCACTCTACACTTCCTCAACATCGCCGACGACCTCTGCCCCCATCTCACCTATGCTATCCCGGAGGCCAACAAAGTCCGCCTGCCGTAGATCGAGCTTACTGCCTCTCGAATTATTACGCTTCACCCGAGGGACGCAGACACAGAACCTAATCAGGCACGTGATCACTCCCGCCCAACGATTCGTCAACGGTGAGGCCAGTGACGAGGTTGTCTTCGGTTGTGAATACTAAGTCTAGAACGCTTTCGCCTCGTGTAGGCCCATTGACCCACTGAGTGAGGAAGTTCTCATGAGCAAAGTCAACTAACCTTCCCCCCCACTCGGCATCAGCAGTCCTGTCTTCCCAGTTTACGCCGCGACAGTAGAAGTCTCCTAAAACCCCTCCCCCCTCCCCACGGGTGCGGTCCTTGCGAAACATTCTTTACCCGGGAATCTCGAACTCCCCAACGTAGTTCCTACGATCAGTATGAATCCGGTGCTATCGGTGATAGCAACGATATCCTGGTATTCTGATGCTAATAGCGCCCGGAGCTCGCAAAACTTACTCCTAATCGACCTAGCATTAAAAAGCACTGCACGGAGGGAGCTGTCCATCTTCTGACCCGGAGAGAGAGAGAGAGAGAGAGAGAGAGAGAGAGAGAGAGGTTGAAGACAGTCAGTAAGAGTCGAGGAGTTGATGAGACGAGAAGCCCTTAATTCCAACCAGTCAAGTAGAGTTGTGTGGGTTGAGCCACTCCACACATGAGAACTGTACTCCAACTGAGTGGCGGTGAAGAAAGTTTGTAATAATAGAACCCGCATTAACTCTGTAGATTCTATTATTTACAAATTCTCCAATTGGTTTTTCAGAGTTTTGTCCCCCCATTCTCGGAACTATCTGCGATTCACATGTAAAAAGTTCCATGCATCTTACTGAAAAACTTAATAATATATATGCATTGAAACCAACGGTAGATTGATCAGTTTCGACGTTTGTTCATTGTTCACAAAAATTCTAATTGTCGACATGCTCAACTTTCTCTCATGAGAATTATATAAGTATGACTTTACACTACCTGCACACATTGTTTTGGAATTCATTAAACTTTGCATAAAAGACTGAAAATTCACCTTCAGCAGTCAATATCATCAACAGGTTTTTGGGATAGCCATCGGTAATCCTTTGTCGCTTCTCCTCTCAAATATAGTATTCATATGGATTTTTTTTGAGATACGTAACTTACGTCCCAAGAATCCTCGGGGTTGGTTCCCATGGTTAGGGTACGTCGACGATATTTTGTGTATCTGGCCCATGAGGTGTGACTTGGATGACTTTCTCGTTCAGTTAAATAATCAAGTCCCCTCCATTAAGTTTACTTTTGAAGTGGAACAAAACAACTCGATCCCGTTTTTGGATGTGCATGCACATAGGGAAAGCCCAGGTTTTAAGTTTAGTACCTATTGGAAAAACAAAAAATTTGTCCGATGTACACTTTTTCTCTGGACATGACACCCCCATCAGAAAGACATTCTGTCCTGTTTCTCCGTGCTCTTAGGATCGCCAGCCCTGAGTACATGGATACTGAGTTAGAAAAAATCAACAATATTGGAAGTGATTTGTTATCCACCCACCTGATTTTTGGAAATCTTGCCTGAGCAAGGCAAAGCGAATCTTCTATCGTGTGAATAATCATAACCCTCGCACTTTGGCAAATATTTAGTACTCCATTTTTTCCCAGGCTTTTTAGGCACTGCTAAAGTATTTAAACTATTTAACATTAATGTACTATTTATTTTATGACAGTATCGTAAAAAATGTCATAGGAAAGAATAGTTGTACCAATAATTCAGGCATTATCTATAAAATTGATTAAAAACAATGTGACTCCTTTTACATACGGGAAAAGATTTGAAAACTAAAACATCAATATTACGTTAGAACGGGACAGTCGTCGAACGTCCTTTTTTTGTCCATTTGTCAAAGTTGTCTCATTGAGTTCATAAGAATAATTCTTCACTTTTGTTTCACTCAAGCAACATTGCTAATATAAACATTCTTGAGTCTGCCATTATTCAACTTACGAGCAATTTCAACCTCAGCCAGGGCCTTTTTTTCGCTCGATCCTGTTATTTTGAATTCTTTCAGATCAGATTTAGATAAGAAGGGCAAGACGCTAAAACTCTGGTAGTTTTTTCACGTGGATTGTATGCTGCTCCAATATTTTCTGTACCAATCATATAATCGTTGTTATTCTACAGGGTGTCCCGTAAGTCTGGACCCATAGGGATTTATAATATATTTTTTTTATTGTTATTATTATTATTTTATTATTATTATTTTTTTATTATTTTTTATTATGATTTTTATTTGTGGGGCCACTTGAAAGCCAAAGTGTACGAGGTCAAACTTCAGAACATTTTCCACCTTAAAGCACGCATTGTGGAGGCGTGTCAAGAAATTTCTGCGACTGTGATTCAGAAAGTGCTGTCGCAGTGGAGATTGCGTCTTCAACTATGTGTGCGACACAACGGCGGACACTTTGAACAGATTATGTAATAAATTTTTGGACTATTTTGTAATTTTATTATTTTTCCCTATGGGTCCAGACTTACGGGACACCCTGTATATGAACTGTATATATTGTCTCGATCTTCTTATTAATTTCAGTGTTCCTGGGGATGTTATTAGACGAAAGCGCTTGAGCACTATTTCGTGTTTTAATTTTCCTTCGTGGTTATTTTCGTCATAAATATTATTCAGGTGTTAATTTTATGAAATAATTTTCATATATATATATATGGGATGAATTTCACAATAAAAACACGTGAAATGAATGAATGCTGCAAACCCACAAGGAAAAAGAAAACGATTCCAAGGTCTTTCGTGTATTCAAAGCTACAACTCGTCAGGGCTTTGAATACACGAAAGGCCTTGGAATCGTTTTTCTTTTTCCTTGTGGGTTTGCAGCATATATATATATGTGTGTATATATATACACACACACACAGGGTGATTCAAAAGTCAGGTTACATAGGGAAATACTGTATTATGTAATGATACAAGGGAATAGTCACATCACATGTTCGATACGTCACCCTGTGTATATATATATATATATTATATATATATATATATATATATATATAATATATATATATATATATATATATATACACTTTGTAAGGTAAAAAATTTGAAAAAGCATTTTAATGAAAACGCATTCGAACCCGCTTCTCGAGGTATTAGAACGCGCTACCTTCATTCAACGAGCCATCCATCTTAAAAAGTGTGGTAATTGCATTAAAAGCATTTATATGCTTTATAAAGGTGTGAGTGTATTGTAGAAAATGATCAAACACATTAAGGTTGAGTTTGAACAAACCCATTTCAGAGTCCGTGATGGCTCGTAGATTCAAGGATTTGTGAAGAGGGTTGGAGCCTCATTGTTTCAGTTTCTCCCTACCAAATTTTCCACACATTTATATGGATGACACCTTTAACATACATATTATTTATAGGTATTTATATTATTGCTAATTTCCAAGTGTCACTTAGAAGCATCTACAAAATATTCCAATCCGCGAATAGTCCAAGTTTTAAATAACAAAAATCAGTAAAGCTAATGATAAGGTCTCTCGTAAATGACGCAGATCGCATCTTAGGAGGAAACTTGGGTCAGAATGCCCAATAAACGTCTGCTTACAAAATATAACTGCAGAATGAAAGGATTCATTGGCTTTTGAATGTCGAAATGAACTTCCAACACACGGTTATTGGTAACTCCAACCGTTAATTGCTCCTCTATATGGTTACCATTTGGAAGTTCGGTTTCAGCGCACCGATTTATGATGTTACAGTAATGAGAGGCTGGCCAATTCCTGGTTTGGGGTGAAGGTTAGGAAACGTATTTTTTATCTCTCTCTCTCTCTCTCTCTCTCTCTCTCTCTCTCTCTGTATTTGTACTGAACTTAAATTGAAATATAATAATTGTGGTTATATTTCAATTTAAATTCAGTGAAAATCATTTTTCTAATTTTCACGGGTGGCATAAAATTATATATACAGTATATATATACACACGAGTGTATATATATGTATATATATATGTATATATATATAAAATTCTTTAGAAACTTCTACCTAAAATAAATAAACACAAAGAATTAAATATATAGTGTATGAAGCCTGTATTTATTTAAGCCAAAACGTCAAACACAAATCCTTTGTCGCCGTAAAACAACTTTTGTCCAAAAATACGATTATAAAGAATGCGCTCCATTTATTTTGCATTATTTCAATTTGTGAAAGTCAGTTGGAGAATTATTCAATCTACTTCCGCGAAAAAGCGAAATAAAGATAAGAGTACTGTACTTTGAGGTTGGTTTTACATTAACATAACTCTTTTGTTATTCTCTTTCAGCTCATAATGAAAAGAAGACTTTGTATCCTGTTCTCGTATTCGTGCACGGCCCTTCGTATGAATGGGGCTCCGCTAGCCTTTATGATGGATCTGTTTTGGCGGCCAGAGGAAAGGTCGTCGTAGTGACTATCAATTACAGACTCGGAATTCTGGGTGAGTGACGCTGTAAATTATATATCGTCTTGATTACCTTCCACCCTTCCACATATACTGTACATAAACCAAAGTATATATATATATATATATATATATATATATAATATATATATATATATATATATTACTTTATGTTACTCTATGAGGGTTTGAACGACGGTTTAGGATCAACCTGTGGTCGACCCCTCTGCAGCATCCCTGCAGCATCCCACCTCATTTGCGGGATTTATATAAGGATTGTATACAAAGTTTTGTCCGATAAATAAAATTTAGTCAATAAAACCAAACATAATTAATCTTCAGTGGTAGAAAGATGTTCAAAGTAATCGCCTTTATTTGCAATACATTTTTGCCATCTTCCTGGCAATTTCCTGATGCCATGTGCAAAGAATGTCCATGGTTTAGCGGTAATCCAGGCATCTAGAACAGCGTTAATTTCTCCCGCAGATGAGAACTTCCTACCACGAATTGAAGATTTAAGTGGGGAGAAAAGGTAAAAATCAGACGGTGCGAGGTCTGGTGAATATGGGGGATGTGGCAATACTGTAAAACCGAGATCGCGCAGTTTCTGAACAGTTTTAGCAGCTGTATGAGGCTTCGCGTTATCATGGAGGTAGTGAAGATGGTGGTATCCCCCATTAACTAGTCGCCGACGTTTTTGCTGAATTGCTACCTTCAAGCGATCTAAATGCTGACAGTAAATATCAGCATTTATTGTTTGTCCACGTGGCAATACCTCCAAAAGGAGAACACCCTTGCAGTCCCAGTATACCGAGAGCAGATGTTTACGAATGGTCAACGTCCGTTGAACTTCCACATTTGGGATATCACCATCTCCTCTCCAACTCATATCGTGATAGCTGCCATGATTGTCCCAATAGATCCAAACTTCGTCTATTGTAATTAATTGTCTCAAGAAATCATTTGCAGCATATTTCTCCAACAACTCTAAACATATTCGTTCACGGTTTGCCTTTTGTTCATCAGTTAAATAATGTGGAATCCATCGATTAGATAAATAACGTTTCCCCATCTGAATAAGATGCTGCTGAATTGTTCTCTGACAAACTCCCAGTTCTAATGCAATACTCCTAGTCGTAGCATACTTCTCTGTATCCAGAAAGTTTTGTATACCTGTGTTCAAATCCAGTGATGGTCGACCACAACGTGGTTTATCATCGACATTGAAATTGTTTTCCTTGAATTGAGCCACCCACAGACGACATGTACGTTCATTTGTTGTTTCAGCACCAAGTGTCGAATTTATCTCTGCTGCTATGATTGCAGGTGACATTCCACGTTTCCAGAAGAAATAAATCAGCTTACGTACGTCTCTTCGTTCAAATTCCATGCTTAAAAATAAGCAATAAATGATAAATGGAGCGAGAAATGAATGAAGAGAAAATGATGATGGCTGACGGTTGGGTAGGCTAGGCGCTATGTAGCGCCTAGCCTACGCATAGCCTACGGATAGTGTTCGAAGCACGAGAATTATATATTAAATAAATCAACCGAATTTCAGTAGCCATAGACCTCATAATTACAAGAATATCAGCGTTTATTCATCGGACAAAACTTTGTATACAATCCTTATTATGTATATTGTATTACGGTGTTTGACAAACCATTTCGGGTATTCAGAGGTTGATCATCATGAAATAGATTTTTTTGTATGCAAGAAAGAGGGGCCAAGGGCGAAAGCCGGCAAAAACGTCTCCTCCACCATAGTGGAAGAAAAGAGCCAAAAACAAAGTCCAAGGTTTTCGAGATGCCTGGTCTGCGTTTGAAAAAGTGGAGGTCATAGAGAGGGGGAAAGATGGAGTGAGGAAGATTGTTCCAGAGTTGACCGGTTGAATAGAGATGGAGACAGTATCGTGAGATTTGGTGTATAACCCAGTTTGATGATGTGAAAGACGGTGCAGATTTCACTTTGTTTTATCGTCACTTCCAAAGAAAACGTCATTTTCACAAGCATGGAATGTTTTTGTAAATAGTGGTCGCTGGGATAACCAGTGGTGATCGTTATCCCCAGACGCGATAACATATCCTACACGGATGCCCGAAGCATATAAGCTAAGTGGCTATAGAGTGGACTTCCTGCGCTCTATAGCCACTTAGGGCAATAATCTCACCTCTATAGCCAGTTACTGCAATAACTCCACCACATGCTACCAACTGGTAGCAATTGGTGGGGTTATTGCAGTAAACATGATAAATATGATGAACATGATAACATCTTTCGCACTCTCAACCAAATCGACATACAAAATTTCATGGGGATGTCTCCATCCATCCGTTTCAACATAGATTATAATTCAGCAAACGAAAAACCAAGAAAATAACTTTATTTACAAAACAGGAGTCATTTCTGGAGGAACAAAAATTCAAAGTTGTTCTTTCAAAACAAATATTAAAAATGGTTAGAAATGCCAAAAAGAACTGAAAATAATGACAAAACAACTGAAAAGATGAAAATTACGAATCAGAGAAAGAAAAGGTTGTTGAAAACTAATGAAAATAAATAAGGAAGTAAAGAACACTGACTAAATCATGGGGAAAATTTGACCTTCAGAATTACAGTATTGCAGCAAATGCAGCATACCCCATTTTATACCCACCTTCCCTATTTGCAATATCTCCCCAATGCGTATTCTAGTGACGATGACAATGGAACACGACATCATAAAAAGAAAAAGGGATCACCTGAAGATCAGGGCCCCAGCCTTCTTCAGTTAGCCTTATAAGGCTAACTATCGAAAATATCACGACCTAACCTAACCAATCGTTAGGTCAACTGTACGCCCTTGACGATTGGTTAGGTTAGGTCGTGATATTTTCGTTAGTTAGCCTTATAAAGCTAACTAAAGAAGGCTGGGGCCCTGATCATCAGATGATCTAGAAAAAGTGAACACAAATATTTTTATTATTTTGTATTTCTACCTTTTAGGTTTTAATGTTTGATATTTTATTTATTAATCTACAAAACCTTTTTTTGCAAATTATATATTATTTTATTTAAGTTAAATTTTCATTACGTAACTAACTTCTTTTTCAGTTCAATGGTTATTAACCATAAAACCAGCAAATAATGATTTTTAATGAGATTCTATTTCCCCTGTTTTTAGGTTTAACTTTAGGTTTAACTTTAGAAATAACAAAGGAATCTATTGGACTTATTTTCTATTTATATTAAGGTTGAAGAGAGTCCAACAGGCTAACGTAGCCATTTGTAAAGGGTGTAACAAAATTCATTACCAGTTTTGGGGAAATTTTCTTTAGTTTTGATAGGTTACATCACTTTAGCTACAAGTATTTTTGATAAGTTAAATTCAGACAATGACCTGAAAACTCCCCCGACTTAAATCCGTGCGAAAATCTGGGTGCAATTGCCAAACCACCATCTAAAGTACCTCTCTGCAATATTTGAAGAGGCCAAGACCAAAATCCAAAAGAAACGGTGGTCAGAGTACTGAAAGGCTTTGCAAAGCATCCAGAGTGACAAAGAGTTATTTGGTCGACTCGTGCGTTCCTTTCAGAATCGTATTAAATTGGTGATGGAAGCAAAAGGAAAGATAATTCGGTGGTTATTGAGGTTTGTCAGTTTACTTTTTA
The DNA here is from genome assembly GCA_023014485.1 of Bathynomus jamesi. Taxonomy (NCBI): domain Eukaryota; kingdom Metazoa; phylum Arthropoda; class Malacostraca; order Isopoda; family Cirolanidae; genus Bathynomus; species Bathynomus jamesi. Next base: position 1,504,249 of record JAJOZX010000159.1, on the reverse strand, counting down.
GTTTATCAAGATTCCTTAAAGAATTCTGTTACACGCCTTAAAATTAAACATACAGTATGTACAGGGTGGCCACAAAGTCCCTTTGCATGAAAAACAAGGGCAACATACAGATATGCTGTAATTTCACTGCAAAGGGACTTTGTGGCTACTCTATACATAGAATATCCAGTGCTCCTTTAGTATGCGGTCTACAAATTCTGCCGCGGTCTACAAATTCTGCCGCGCTCTACTTTTTTCAAAGTGCAGTCTACAGGTTTTTTCCTTAAATTTGTGCCTGCTCACGCATTCTGCCGCTCTTTTTTTTTCGCTAAATGACTCACTCACATGACTTAGACCCTATTTGACCTTGAAATTCAAAATGATTGTTTAACATCAGTAGCTTGAGAAATTTGAAGCAGTGAAGTTGTAAACAATTCAATTGCCGGTGCTACTATAGTATGCGGTCTACCTACGATTGGTTAGGTTTGGTCAAGATATTTTCGTTAAAACTAACGAAAATATCATGACTAAACCTAACCAATCGTCAAGGGCGACTGACATTGGGATGTAAACAAGCAATTAGTAAACAAGCTAAGAAGGTATACTTACATTTAAACTTTTTGTGTTTTTAACTTTTCAATAAATTTTTTTCAAGTAAGATTGTCATTTCAACCTTCTTTAACTACAATTAAAAAACAAATTGGTGTAGACCGCATACTAAAGTGTGAATTTGTCTGTAGACCGCATACTAAAGTGTGAATTTGTCTGTAGACCGCATACTAAAGGAGCACCGAATATCCGCTAAAGAATTATAAATAACAAATAATCCACGTATTGTTTCAATCTTTTAGTTATTTGTACTACTTTTCTCTCTACAAATGGTTTCCATTCAAAATTCTGTTCTAAATTGACACATACCAGGTGTGTTCAAAAAGTTCACGAACTGGTTATGCTGCGCGCGCATCACATTACGCGCATGCGCGTCATGTGATGCATGTTGTAGTGTGACTCAGTTTGTGTCCAAAGACAGTTACCGCTTGTTGATATCGTATTTTGTTCTCTCGACATTTACTGTTTTGTGAAGTCATTTTGTGTGTTTTGTCGCATTTTGTGCATTTGAATAATGGCTACGGTCGCGCACTTCCATTGAGATGGCTGCTGTTTTTTTTTCAGCGTCATACCCGTACACCCACGTCTCGTCACCCGTAACGATGTTTCTGAAAAAATTTTCATCAAGATTGGCACGGTGAAGGAGGTCTTGAGACACAACAACATGTTGCTCTTTCTGCTTGGCAGTCAAGAGTCGTGGCACAAATTTGGCTGACACACGACGCATCCCCAAATTCTCTCTGAGTATCGTGTGGCGTGTGGCATGATCCTATCGAAATGTCCACTTCGTCTGCGACTTCCCTCACTCTCAGTCTACGGTTCCCTCGAATCATTTCACGAACACAAGCAACAGTGTCATCATTCTTGAAGTGGAAGGTCGTCCGACCTTTGCATCGTCCTCTGTCGACGTTCGGCCTTCCTTAAAGCGCTTGTGCCACTCAAAAGTGGTTGTCCGACTTAAGGCGTCATTGCCAAATGCTGTGTTCATCATGGCATGGGTTTCAGAAGCAGTCTTGCCCAGCTTAACGCAAAATTTTATGCACACACGTTGTTCTTCAACAGTAGCCATTATTCAAATGCACAAAATGCGACAAAATACACAAAATGACTTCACAAAACAGTAAATATCGAGAGAACAAAATACGATATCAACAAGCGGTAACCGTCTTTGGACACAGACTGAGTCACACTACAACATGCATCACCTTCATGTGATGCGCGCGCAACATAACCAGTTCGGGAACACACCTCATATGTACATGTTATGAATCTCTTCTGAATATTTATTACAACAAAATAAATTATTTATTAAATAATATCAAGTAAATTATTACAACCTTTTACTTTTTAATTACTTTCAATTACCTGTTATCCTATCTTTTGAAGGTACTGTGCAGTATATATAAACCAAACATGTACACCTTTTTATGTATATACGATCTATATACAATTTTTAACCTCTGGGGATACGAGGTTTCACATATGATGCTCTGCCTTCTCTGTGCGTGTCGTAAAAGGCGAGTATACACAAACCCCCTTGATGGGATTATATTCACCACCTCTTTATGTATAACAGGGCTGGAGGTTGGATGTAATTGAAATGTTTAATTTCCATTCTTTTATATATTTGAAACATTTAAACACCGTCTAGGATATTAACATATCTAGTAAATATTTCATAATAACTATTATTCATTTCAAAAAACTAAGTTCATGAGATGTCGAGTAGACGTTTAATATATATATATATATATATATATATATATGTGTGTGTGTGCGTGTGTGTGTGTATATACACAGTATATATTTAAAACCCAGCTGTTCATCTTTCCACACAATAAAGAAAGTAGTTGGTAGATAAATGGGTACCCTGGGTAGCCTAGTGGTTAAGACGCTGGGCTGCTGGTGGAGCGTGGTTCGGATGCCACGTTAAACTGTAGGTCTAAGGTAGAGTGAAAAGCTTGACCTTCGTCAGAATGAACAATTTGGGTGGAAGCAAACCAAAGGTTTTATGTATATATATATATATATATATATATAGTGATGGATCGAGTGGTCGGTTTTTCACAACCGCGGTTGCGGTTGTGTTTGCGGTTGTCGAATTTTTTCCAACCGCGGTTGCGGTTGCGGTTATCATATACTAGGAAAAATGCGTAATTATTAACTGGATTTAGCCACTATAGTGCGATTTAGCCACACTTGGTACATAATATATACTAAATAGTATTTATTTAGTAAATACCTTATGTTGAACACAAGTTTTGCAATACACCGCTACCGCTATTTGTGTGTTGCAAAACTTGTGTTCAACATAAGGTATTTACTAAATAAATACTATTTAAATGAAGTATATTCTAAACTTATATAGCTATTATGAAAGAATAGGTCAAATTAATTAAAACCATATTTGCACTAAGTGTGTTACCAGGATGAGGGACGAGGACCCATCGCACTGTTCATCCCACCTACCACTTTCCCCAGCCTCCACTCATTGGAAAGTTATGGATTATTATTCATTTGAAAAACTGATGTCAAACTTAATGACAGGCAGTGTGAATTTCAAGAATAATATTTTTGCTGCAGCCGTATGACGTCACGTTTAAGCACGCATAAGGAGGCCCATCATTTTCTTTTTAAAAAAGAAATATTTCTAATTAACCTAAAATTAAAATTAACTAAGCTTTTACAACCGCAACCGCACTTATGGAACGGCGGTTGCGGTTACGGTTGCGGTTGTGAATTTTTGTGCGGTTGTAGTGCGGTTGCGGTTATTCGATCCATCACTAATATATATATATATATATATATAGCCAAACGTCAAGTACAGTTTAGAGTGAAAGTGAGTTAACGGGAAACAGAAAGGAAAGAACTCGGTTTGTCATGAAAGGTAAAAGTGGATCCCTGAGTTTGGGGTGGTACCTTGCTCATGGTGATGATCCCTTCGTATCTTTATGTGCGCAACTGATTTGAATGTTTTCAGTTCCGAGTTTAAGCGTTGTGCCCATGGGTTCCAAGATAATGTATGTATGTGCGTATAAAGTAGTGTACGAAAAAACGCGCCACGGCGGTGTAGTGGGTAGCGTCGCTGACTATGAACCCACCGGCCCCGGGTTCGAAACTCGGTGACTGCAGGCGGCGCGCAGCAAACCCAGCTGTTTATCCTTCCACACAATAAAAAGTGGTTGTAGATAAATGGGCACCCTGGGTAGCTCAGTTGCAAAGACGCTGGCCTGCTGATTGAGAGGTCGTGAGATCGAGTCCGGGCGAGGACTTTGTAATTTCTTTATATTTGCATGAGTGATTCAAAATATAAAAATGATACAACATCAAGAGGGATAAAATGCGCAGCATAATTCATACGCACGAAATGTTAATATAACACTGGCAACAAAAGAAAAATTTCTTCTGCTACTGGAGAAAATGCACCTTTTTAGGGGTAATTTGACAGTGGTAATTGCAAAAATCTAGTTTAGAATTACTGATCACCTCTAGGTTTTGAGTTATGATAAGGTCATTCAAAATATTTTTATACATAGTAAAAAAATAAATTTTCTTGTAAAAACTTTACTTGTGCTTTGAAAATTGCATTGAAGAATGTTTTAAAACGATAAAAGACACTATAACTATTACAAACAGGATATGGAAGAAATAAATGGCCCAGCCAGGACCCACCCGTCTCCCACATGGTCATACCAAGCTCCTGATTACCATTTTTTTCATACATCTCCTAATTCTTTTTTGATAAACATAGACATACTCTACTACTACAACGATATACTAGTCAACTCAATGACCTATTAATACACATGTACTACTAACAAGTAACATTACATGCATACTGTAATATAGATTTTAATGGAAAAAAGGATTGAGTACATTAAGATTGCAATATTACTGAAAATACATTTAAGTACTGTCAAAACACGAAGTGCTGTACTATTTCTTAGTTATTTTTTTGCAAAATATTTGCTTCATTTATTGCGCCTTTTGTTCATTTCTCAGTTTCACGCTGCAAGAACCAACAGTAATCCCCCATCATCGCTGGTTTCCATCGTCCTTGATAGTGCTGTTCCAGTGTGAAATCGTTCACCATGTTCATCGCTCACTGCACCTACAGTAAATCATTTGGGAAGAAGTCTAGATGGGAATGTAAGAAGTACATCTTTAATGACATCCTACACCCCATATTTCGGTAGTTCTCGAGCATATCATTTATCATCCCAACATAGTTTTCATCTCTGTGATTTCCTAAGAAATTATGGACAGCTAGTTTGAATGAAATCCAGGCAGCAAGTTCTTTCTGACTGTGCATTTTCTCAAAATCAATATCCATCAGCACTTCCCGAATCTGTGGCCCAACAAATATACTTGCTTTTAATTTTGTTAGAAAGATATCTGAAGCCATTGCCAGCGTTGTTCATTCCTCTTACAAAATTCTTCATGAGCCCCAGTTTGATATGAAGAGGGGGTAGAAATACATTTTGAGGATTCATTAAAGGTTGATTTTTTATGTTGTTTTCCTGGGATGTAACGCCTTCTCAGTGGCTATTTCTTCTTTATGAAATGATTTTTATCATCTCGACTGTCCCAGAGACATAAAAAGCAGCAATGTTTGGTATACCCACTCTGCAATCCTAGAAGTAGTGCAATCACTTTTAGATCACGACAGATGTTCCACCTATGTTGATCATATTTGATGACTTTAAGGATAGTCTGCATGCTTTTATAGGTTTCTGTCATATTCACAGTATGAGCAAGAGGAATCGATGGCTTAGTGTTCCCATTGTGCAAATGTACAGCTTTCAGACTAACCTTAGAAGAATCCATAAAAAGTCTCCATTCTTGAGGATGATGCTCAGTACCCAGTTCTTCCATTAGTGCATCAACATTGGCAGAGAAACACAAACTATCTTGCATGCTGTAATGAAGAGCAAGACTTTGATGGCGACTTCGATAAATTGAAACTTTTGTGCCTGGAGCTAATAAATTCAACTGCTGCAAGCGAGAGCCAAGAACTGGTTTCATTGCAGATGCGATATCTGGATAAGTAATATATTGCTTAGTCTTGCTTGAATGTCCAGAAACATTTGTCATGCAAAAATAACAGTAGTTAGATGATCTTTAGGCTCACGCCATATCATCGGAACTGCAAATGGCATACTTGCTCTCTTCTTATTCAGCCACTGTGTTAAGCCAGATGTGCAAACTGTACAACACACATGTGGAGCCCAGTATTTTTCTTGGTCACCAATCTTACACCCAAAATAGTGGCAGTAAGCCACCTTCACTTTGTGTATGATGTTCTTCCCTTGTGAAACTGTAATGTATTTTCCACAAATGTAGCAGAAACTGTTTGGGTGATTTTTACATTTCCGGATTTTACTTAAACTTGAGGCAGCCACCATTTCTAATTATCTGTGAAGAATAGAAAAGAATTTATGTTCACAAAACTAGAAATTAAAATGCAACAAACACAGTTCTGCGAAATATAAAACACCAGATTTAATTTTAATTGTACACAAAGCTACGCGAAGTGTCGAACTAAATGACAGAGAGAGAGAGAGAGAGAGAGAGAGAGAGAGAGAGAAGAGAGCGAGAGAGAGAGAGAGAGAGAGACGTCTGACTCTGCCCCCTTCATATGACTCCACCCCCTTCATATTCAGACAAGAGACTACTCGAATGTGCTAGCAAATTGGGCATGTGAGGGATTTGTTATTTCTCGGCGAATTTAGTGAGTGTGGGAATGAACTCAATGAAGTAAGGCTGATGCATTTCATTACACTGAGCTGATTACATGATATTGCACACAGTGTTATCAAATAATTGATAAACGTCAGTAACTTAAAATCTAAAGGTGATGGAAAAAAAAAATTCTGACTACAGTTTTGAAATCAGTGCCATCAAATTACCCTAAATCACCTCAGTTTGTTTCAGTAGCAAATTTAATGTTGTCCTGTGTAATTGAATACACAAGGAAAAAAAAAAAAAAAATAAAAAAAATATATATATACAGGGTGGGCCGTAAGTTTCCATACATAGGAAAAATAAACATTTTTTTATGGACAACCATTTTTATTTATATAATATGCTCTACATGGTTGCCATTGTTTTGAAAACACATTTCAATACGTGTTCCCCACTGTTGATGAACACGCATTAGCACAGTTGACGTTATGCTTGTAATGGCGTTGGTGATACGTTCCTTTAGATGATTTATGTCTCGTATCTTTTCCTGATACACCATGGCCTTCAAGTGCCCCCAAAGATAGAAATCAAGGGGGGTGAGATCTGGGGATCTGGGAGGCCACTCCACAGGACCACGCCGACCAATCCAAGCATCCGGAAACTGCTGATCCAAATACCGACGCACGTGAAGACCATAATGAGGTGGAGCTCCATCTTGCTGGAAGTAAACTGGGAAGTTACCTTCCTCGTTTAGCAGGGATGGGAAAATCTCTTCTTGCAACATGTTAAGATACCTTTCGGCATTAAGATTTCCACTGACAAAAATTGGTCCAATAATTCTGTCACCCCATATCCCGGCCCCACCATCACTTTACCGGCACCTTGCATCTTCGTCGGACTCAGCCAGTTAGGGTTAGCATTACTCCAATAACGTATGTTTTGCCGATTAACCTCTCCATTGACGTAAAAATTTGCTTCATCAGTAAACAAGATCTTAGTTGAAAAGTTTGCATCCTCGTTCACTTTGGTTAATGCCCATTCACAGAATTCCATCCGTCTATCCGGGTCGTCTTCACTCAAATGCTGTGCCATATGCAATTTGTATGGATGCCATTTGTTTGCTTTCAAAATGCGCCTGATACTCGATCTGCTGACACCACTTTCTGCAGACAACCGTCGTGTACTTTTTCTGGGACTCCGTGTAAGCGCTGTAAGTATCGTAGCTGTTGTGTCTTCATCAGTGGCTGTACGTCTTGGACCACTTCGCGGTTGATCTGCAACATTTCCAGTTTTCTGAAACTTGTTAATAAGTTTTGCCACAGTGTCGTGTGTGATGTTCGTTCCATGTTTTCTGTTAAAGTTCATTGCAACCATGCGACTGCTTCCCGACCCAGCCATCAGTATGATTTCAATTCGTTGCTCTTTCGTCAAACGCATATTCTTAGGGTATCTGAAACATAAAAACAAACGTTTAAATTTTCCTATGTATGGAAACTTACGGCCCACCCTGTACTATATATATATATATATATATATAATATATAATATATATATATATATATATATCAACCTTCGTATATATTACATAAGGTAAATATACACACACCTCGTTAACCTCGTTGCTGTTCCGTGCGTTGGTCTCTCTTCACACGAAGGTCAAGCTGGTGGCCCCGCCTCTAGGTCTGGGCTTGGTGAAGGAGCGAGTTGCTTTCTTACGCTCTCCACCGTACATAGCCAGGTACACCCGGCTCATCTGGTATCGTCCTGAGCCAGGCATCTAGTCTTCTCTTGAAGACTTCAACTTTGACCCCTGTAACGTTTCTGAGGTCCTTCGGAAGCTGGTTAAAAAGTCTTAGCCCCCTGACAACCAAGCTATTTTCCTTCTGTGTTGAGGAGGTCCCTTGTCGGGCCTTTAATTTGAGAACACTACACATTCTGCCTTTCGTATTTTCCAGTGTTGTTTGAATGGTAATTGGGCTTAGTTTTAGGTTTGGTACCAGTTTTTCGATCATTTTCCATATGTAGATTATGGTGTACCTCTCTCTTCTTCTTCTCTCCAGGGAGTACAGATTTAGTTTACGTAGTCTTTCCCAGTAGTTGAGTTCTTTGCAGCCATCAATCTTGGCTGTGAAATGTCTCTGCGTTTTTTCTAGTTTATTAGTTTCTTCCTTTTTATATGGGGGATGTCAAAACTGAGCAGTATTCAAGTTTTGGTATGATCAGTGTTTTTCGCAGGGGAATCATTACTGTCCTGTCCCTTCTTTTGAACGTTCTTAGTCCCTGTCCCGCGACTCTTTTTGCTTTATTTATCGCTATCTGATTTTGTGTTTCGAATTTCGCATCATGTGTCATTATTACCCCCAGATCGATCGTTTTCGTGCTTCTCTGAATTTCCTGTCTATCAGGAGCATAATATGCAGTCTGTTCAAGTTCCTCTTTTCTACCATATCTCAAGAGCTGAAATTTCTCGGTGTTAAATGACATGTTGTCTTCTGACCATTTGTATATTTTGTTCGTGTCCTTCTGCAAGGCCTCCACTTCATTTACATCGCTGATTTTTCTGCTGATCTTTGTATCGTCTGCAAAGGATGTTACTATACTGTTGCTGTTTACTCCGCTGTTTATGTCTGTTAGCACGACAATGAGCAGGAGTGGAGCTAGTACTGTCCCTTGTGGTACTGAGCTGCGTACTTCCGATTCTGATGATGATATACTTTGAATTTTGACGACCTGTACAGGCTGAGTGTACACGTTCTCTGAGGAAGTTGTAAATCGATTTTCCCACTTTGCCTATTATTCCCATATATTTCATTTTATGTGCTATTATACCGTGATCACATTTGTCGAAAGCTTTAGTTGTCATTGCCTTCCAGTGCATCTAGGATATTGTTGTAGTGTTCTATTAGTTGTGATAGGCATGAGCTACCTGATCGGAATCCGTGCTGATTTTCGGTGAATCTTTCGTGTCTCCAAGAAATCATAAATTTTCTCTCTAACTATTCTTTCAAATACTTTGGTGAGGTGGGACGTCAGTGCTTGAGATCTGTCCCCTCTATATATAGGGACAAAGTTTGCTTTTTTTCAAGATGCTCGGTATTTCCCCAGTGTCTAGGGATCTTCTCCGTATCCAGTATAAAGGTGTTGCTATTTCATTTTTACAGTTTTTAATTAATAATGCGTTCCATTTGTCCGGACTGCAGCTGAATGTGGTCTCATTTGTCCTATAGCTCTCGCTACATCTTTGGGGTAAAATCAAAGTCTGTTATACATTCTCCTTGCAATTTCTCTTCAAACAATTCATCTATGTCAGGTTTCGCTTTGTCACTTTTTGGGGTACTAAAAACTGATTCATACTGGGCTCTCAATGTTTGAGCTATTTCTTTTGGATCGTCGGTTAGTTCATTATTTCTCTTCCTTAAGGGCCCGATAGCAGCGCGCGTTTTTGTTTTCCTTTTCGTACAGCTATAAACGTATTTTGGATTTTCTTTTATTGCTTCTACCGCCTTTTCCTCTTCCCTCTCTGTATGGTCCTTAATCAGGGCTTGTATTTCCCTATCGATACCCTCCAGTTTTTCTTGTATTACTTTCATGGCATTATCTCCGCAGTTGGCTAACTTCGCCTCCACTCTCTTTCTTTTGCGGAATATTCTTCTCTTTTCCCTCTCTAGCCAGCTCCTCTTTCCTTTTGGCTGTGATTTCGGAGCATATTTTTCTAAAATTCTCACCGTTTTTTCTTCCAAGGTTGTTAGCATTTCTTCAGTTGTTTTATTCTCTAAAACTGTTCTCCACTCTATTTGGGCCATGTGCGATCTGATTGCTTTCCAATTTATAGTCTTGGAGTTTAAGTTAAAGGCCCCAAATTTGCTTCTTTCCTCGATATGTGTATTCTCTTTTAATGTTGTCGTCATATTTGTTGATATCTCGATTAAGTTGTGGTCTGAGATAATGGTATATATATATATATATATATATATATATATATATATATATATATATATATATATATATATATATATATGGGATGAATTTCACAATTAAACACGTGAAATGAATGAATGATGCAAACCCACAAGGATAAAGAAAAACGATTCCAAGGCCTTTCGTGTATTCAGAGCTACACCTCGTCAGGGAATGATGTCATTCCCTGACGAGGTGTAGCTCTGAATACACGAAAGGCCTTGGAATCGTTTTTCTTTTTCCTTGTGGGTTTGCATCATATATATATATATACACACACACACCTTGGTAACCTTGATTTTGTTTCCGCCCGAATTGTTCATTATGAGGAAAGTCAAGCTTGTTCCACCTTACACTCACAACTTAACATGGAATCCAAACCACAACCCACCACGGGTGGTCAGAAGTCACAATCCCCGACCGGACTCGATCTCACGATTTCCCACCAGCGTTTGAACCACTAGGTTATCCTGGGTACTTATTTATCTACTACCATTTTTGTGTATGGAAGTATGAACAGCTGGGTGAGCTGAGCGCCGCTTGCCATCGGCAGGAACCGAACCCGGGCCGGTGGATTCGTAGTCAGCGATGTTATCCACCACCACCGAGGCGCATATATATATATTTTTGTATGCAGAAAGAAAGGGCCAACGGGAAATGCCCGCAAAAACGCCCCCTCCGTAGAGGAAGAAGAGAGCCAAAATCAAGGTCTCGGGTTTTCGAGATGCCTAAACACTGCGTTTGAAAAATTGAAGGTCATAGACAGGGGAAAAGGTGGATTAAGGAAGATTGTTCCAGAGTTGACCGGTTGAGTAGATGAAAGATTGAAAATACCGATTAACTCTTACATTTGAGAGTTGGATAGAAAAGGAATGAGAATGCATCGGAAGTCTGGTACTGCGTACTCTCCTTAAAGGAGAAAACATGCAGTTAAAGAATTCAGAAAAGTAGTGTCCGTTATAATAGTGATAGTAAAGATAGAGTGAGGCAACACTGCGGCGGAGAGAGAGGGATTGAAGACAGTCAATAAAAGGCGGGAAATTGATGGGACGAAAAGCCTTTGATGCCACCTATTTAAGTAGAGCTGTGTGGGTTGAGCAACCCCACCCATGAGAAGCGTACTCCATACAGGGGCGGACAAAACGCCTGTCCAGAGACAGCAACTGAGTGGGGTTGAAGAACACATAACCTCTTAGAAGCTGGTTTAGAAAGAGAGTATATGTGATCTTTCCAGGAAAGATCATGAGAAAAGGAAACACTAAGAATGTTAAGAGAAGAGGAAGGATTTAGTTCTGTATTTTTTAAGGTAAAGGGATAGACTGTGATGAGTATACAGATGAAGGAACTGAGTTTCTGAGGTACTGAAAGCCACAAGGTTTTCTCTGCCCCAACCAGAGATAGAAGAAAGATCAGAAGTCAGGTGCACCATAGCCATCCTATGCGAAGTATGAAGTGACTGTTGAGCGGGTGAAGTGAAGAGTGGAATCATCGCCATAGGAGTAACCAAACAATTGTATTTGAAAAATGTTAAATATATTGTTGTAACTGATGATGTATATTAACCTTTCGTGATTTCATTCGAAGTTTGTCAAATGGTAATGAAAACGGACGGACATCACGTAAAATGTCAATATTGAAATGAGCATTGTCCATTTCTAAAATTACTGTTTTTAAAATCTGGAGATATGTCAAAGGTGGAATGGTTTGCCTAAATATTGTGCTTCGCTGTCAAACTGATCGCAACTTTGTCAAGAATGGAAGAACTCTGTTAATGTGTTATATATTTTGTCCCATCTCATTTGCAAAACACTGTAGTTTAAATTGAATACGCAAATATAAATATCACAACTATTGAATGTTGAGGAGTAAAGATTACTTACATGAATTAGATTATGTAATCATTATAAGAGTATGCGCGAATGAGTCTAAGTTTGCTAAGTTAAAGGAATGGTAAATAGGCCAACCTGGAGGCCTATTAATTTATGTGCAGCATCTCGCGGAAGCTAACTCTGACTGAGAAAGCTTGAAAGGGGAGTCTCGAACGAAGAGCGAGTGAAAGTGTATAGCACGTCGTCTCACACACACACACACACACACACACACATATATTATATATATATATATATATATATAAAAAGAGAACTTGTGAGATTAATTTTGATGAACCGAGTGATAAAACAGCTGGTAACATGTTAGCGAAAAATGTGCGTGTTACGCAGAAATTTAAAGACTGCTTTAGCGAGTTGACAGCAGATGTGGACGGGTGGAAATTGAACATCACTGCAGATGTTTTTGGTGATAAAGTGACAAGTGTAAAAATGAATGTGAAGGCAGATAAAATTTTCACACTCGAACAATTTTGGAGCGTGGTATATATACACACAATTTATATATATATATTTCTATATATATATATATATATATATATATATATAATATATATATATATATATATATATATTACAATGCACGCATGGAAAATAATAAACAAATACCTAGCCTCACACTGAACCCGATAACCACTTAAACAACACTAGAAAATAGGAAAGGTAGAATGTGTAATGTTTCCAAACTACTCACAACAGTAAGACAAGGGACATCCTCAATTCTGAAAGAAAATAAATTTGTTGTTAGATGGCCAAGGCTATTTAACCAGCTACCCAAAGACATCAGGAACCCCACCGATGTCAAATTTGAAGTTTAAAAAGAAAAACAGGAAGCCTGGGTCAGGATAGTCTCGGATGAGCTGGGTGTGCCTGGCTATGTAAGATGAAGACCTCAAGACAGCAACTTTCTATCTTAAAGCAAATTAGGTGTAAAGATGGGGCCACCAGCCTGACCCCCATGTGAAGTGAGACCAACGCATGGGACATCTGTAAGGTTGCAAAGTATATATATTCAAGTTAAAGAAAGGCAAGTCGTTAGGGAATGATGGGTTTGTAGAAAGTAATAATTAAAAGTTGAAACAGAAGATATATTAGAAAAATCTGGGTTCAATAACGATGTTATTATTGTTCAGTTCTGGAAAGAAATTTGCAAAAAATTTTAACTTTAAAAAAAATACTCACTAATTAGTGTATATAATTAGTAATTTTTTGTTTCAAATTTTACTTTTTCCGTGGAAAAAATATTTGAAAAGGAAGGCAAAAATAATTTATTAGTAATTTGGAAGAATATTTTGAAAGTTTAAATTTTTTGGCGAATTTCTCTCCATAAGTGTATGTCAGCGAATATAAGGAAAATGGAGGTATCTGTGAAGTGAGACAGTATGGATACAGATTGGTCAGAAATTGCCATCAGGTAACGTGAACAGAAGATGTTGGATAGATTGATAAATACTTAAGTAGCGATAGAAAAAAAGGTGCTACTATAGCGTGATTCCTACCTCGATTCGGTGGTCTACCTTTTAATTATAGCTTCTTACCTCGTTTACTAATTGCTTGTTTACATTCCAATGTCCATCGCCCTTGACGATTGGTTAGGTTTAGTCATGATATTTTCGTTAGTTTTAACGAAAATATCGTGACTAAACCTAACCAATCGTAGGTAGACCACATACTATAGTAGCACCGAAACTATTTTTTAAATAAATAAAATATAAAATGCTATTTATTATTCAATTTATTATATTTTCATTTATACCTTGGATAGGAATCACACTCTACAGTACTGTAGTTTCGAACCAAAACGGGTAGGAATCACCCTATAGCAGTGGTTCTTAACCTGGGGGGCGCGCCCCCCTAGGGGGGCGTCGGTAATTTCCAGGGGGGGCCGCGATCCCTTGGGGAAAAACAGGAATTTCTCTAATTGTATTTGTTATTCTCTTAACGAGAGCATGGGCTAATATTGAGAAGTTTATGAAAAAATGCAAAAGTATCCCTTATAGCTTTAGTTTTCTATAGTCTACTTTAGTAGACTATAGAAAACTAAAGCTATAAGTATAAGGCAATACTAAGTAGGCCCTAAGTAGAGTAGTAGAGTAAGTAGACTCTACTTACTCTACTTCATACTCTAATTCATTATTGATGTTTCATATTTAATAATCATAATTTACTAACAAACCAATAATTACGTTTCTTTATAAATAAGTTACATTGCTTTAACAGTAAATTAACATCACTATTACACGTGTTCTTTCCGCTTTCTGGAATAGTCTGGAATTGATCTGCATTTCCGCTGCAAAACATATAAAAATCGGGTTACACCCACACACACTCTCTTACTCGCTTGCTCGCTCACGGACTTGCTCGCTCACGCTTGCACGCAACTTTGCAACTATATTGTGTAATTCAAATCAGTGTTTGGTTGACTACAGGTATGTTTTATCTCAGTTGTTATATTTACCTAAAAGAAACAAATAATCACTCATCTAACTGACTTGAAAACAGAATTCATCAGATACTTCCCAGATATAGATGAGAAGCGTGAAGCCTGGAAATTCATCAGGAACCCATTTCAATGTGAAGTAGCTGATGTTTCGGATGAAGTGCAAGAGGAGTTTCTTGAGTTGAAGTTCAACTCCACAGCTAAGGAAGACTTCAAAGAACTGGATCTTGAGACGTTCTGGGTCAAGTACCTTCCTGTTTACCCTCTGATCTCACATCAGGCTCTTCGGATTCTAACTATGTTCGGATCCACGTATCTTTGTGAAGCTGCATTTTCCACGCTCGTTGCTGTCAAGACCAAGTACAGAAACAGGCTGAATGTTGAAGGGGACTTACGCTGTGCACTCTCTGGCATTCAACCACGCATTCAAGATCTAGTAGCTAAGAAGCAGTGTCAAGTATCTCACTAATTCATACTCAATAAAGAGATTAAAAACACTTTTTTTCATTTTTCTTTAAAATCTGGGAGAGAATGTTATTTTGATGCAAGGGGGGCGTGGAGGGAAGGACCAATTCCTAGAGGGGGCATGGTAGTAAAAAGGTTAAGAACCACTGCGGGCCTATAGTATCGAAGTCACCGGTAGGAATCACGCTATAGTAGCACCGAAAAAAATTTATATATTCTATGGGTAAAGTGTTAAATGGTAATAGCATGAAATACACACACACACACACACACACACACACACACACACACAAACAAACAAACATTTGTGCACATATCACAAGCGAGGTACCGGCTTTTTATATCCATATATCTTGAAAACTAATTACCCAATCCTAATTTAGCCTAACCTAACTTTAGTACTATCGAACCAAGAAGGGCACGATAAGTGCAGTCTCCAGAGTTATCCAGCGTCGCGGTAAGCCTCTTGTCGGCCCTCATTCGGCCTACAGTGTTTTTGTACGTCGTGCTTCCACAAGCTCTGCCTAATCGCCTAGGCCCTAAAAGTGTCTTCATTACCATTTCAAACTAACTCTCGTTAAGACCACAGTAGGCCTATTCAAATGTTGTACCAATACCGTAGTTGTGCATCACTTTGTTATATATTCCCAGTCGACCACTGTGTCTGTATTTCTGTTGTCAGTTTCTGTACAAACGGCAATAAAAAGACTTCCTTTACAATCACAATATATGCACATAATAAAGGCATGTTATATATATATATATATATATATATATATATATATATATATATATATATATATATATATATGAAAATTATTTCACGAAAGTAACACGTGAAAAATATTTATGATGAATAAAACCACGAAGGAAAGGAGACACAGAATGGTGCTCAAGCGCTTTCGTCTAATTCGTCTAATTGAGTGTTCCTCAGGATGTCATTAGACGAAAGCGCTTGAGCACCATTCTCTGTTTCCTTTCCTTCGTGGTTATATATATATATATATATATATATATATATATTCATTTATATACTGCGCGGTCATTGCAGTTATGCATATATATATATATATATATATATATATATGATGAATAAAACCACGAAGGACAGGAAACACAGAATGGTGCTCAAGCGCTTTCGTCTAATGACATCCTCAGGAACACTCAATTAGACGAATTAGACGAAAGCGCTTGAGCACCATTCTGTGTTTCCTTTCCTTCGTGGTTTTATTCATCATATATGTATATATATATATATATATATATATATATATATATATATACTGTATATATATATACAGTATATATATATATATATATATATATATTATATATATATATATGTTAAGCATAACAATATTAAAACCTCATCAATAAATATATTCTCTTTTTAACTCACCTAAAAGAATCTGCAAGTTTTATAATCTATTTAATGTCTAAAATAAAATTGCGGTAAACGCCAATAACTAACGCATACAGATTCAGCTAGGACATAATAGAAAATTAAGTCAAGTGGCCTGAAATCGAACCTTCAACCTCTTAACTTTGATCAAACAATTTTCTAAGAGAATTTGAGCAACAATGAAAGACGACTTCTCTCTTTGGGCCTATATTTTAAGTTACCAAACTTTAAGATAAATTATTTTAAACACTTTTTATCACTTGAAATTTTTTTTCATAGTTTAAAACGAACCTAATAGTTGACGATACCAAATTTTCCCATTAGACCTAGCCTTTCTGCATACATCACCCATAAACACTTTTATAAATTTAAAACTCATAAAGTTTTTCCCCCTAAACAATAGTAAGATATCGCTTGCCTAAAAGAATCATCAGGAGAGACTCCATCATAATTTCACGTCCTGACAAAAGCAAAAATACCATTTTTCTTAACAAATCAGATGATGATAATAAGTTGAATAAAGCCCTCAACGACTCCGCCAAATTCAAAAAGATTAATGACAAGCCTCTAGCACTTTCCCTAAACTTGAAGATAAAATCAACCGTTTCGTCAAAAATTATATGATCAAAATAAAATTTCGGAGGATGATTACAACCAAAAACACTCTACCGTCACCTCCCCAGACACTCTTTACGGCCTCCCTAAAATACACATACCAAGTTTACCCATTAGACCTATCCTTTTTGTCTACATCACCCATAATTTCCACATAGCAAAATTCCTAATTCCCCCCAACTCCACCCTAACCCCTAATGCAGAATGAATATTTCAACCCCATTTCCTACGAATTTGTTTGAATTGTTCAACTTCAGTATTTCTTTGACAATCTCCATATGCACAGCTTTGACATAGCATTCCTCTACAACAACGTGCCAATTAGAGAAGCCATGGACATCGGCACCAACAATTTATTTTCCATAATCAGAACACAGACCTCACCCTAACGAAACAAGAATTTACCAAACTGCTAACCCTTGACACTTCAGACACCTACTTCTTTTCAACTTTCGTAGGGCCAATTTTGATAGTTTTGCGGATAGGATGATAGTAGTAGACTGGGATAACTTATTTATGGGTAATGACACAAATTTGCATTGGGAGGCGTTTAAAGAAAGTTTTATGAATATCAAAAGGGAGTTTATTCCTCGTAGGCCCAAGCGCGATAGAAATGATGGTAGGCCCAAGTGGTGGACTAGAGAAATAGGCGAGTTCATAAACGAGCGTAACAGAGCGTATAGACTTAATAAGCGCATTGGCACGGCAGCTAACTTTAATAGATATATCGAGCTTAGACGTCAGGTTAAAAGATCAGTTAGGAATGCTAAGCGTAATTTAGAGATACTTATAGCTGCGGATAGTAAACATAATCCAAAAACGTTTTTGAATACGTCAATAATCGTAAGCTGATGAAAGATAACATAGGCCCTCTAGTGGATGTTAACGGCGCTTTGGCTTCTGACGCTCAGTCGATGGCGGGTATTTTCAATAACTTTTTTGCGACAGATTTTACCGTAGAAGACGTAAATAATGTCCCCGACGTGGACGATATCGTTCCATTTAGTAGCGAGACTATTTTTGATGAAATAACTGTTTACGAGGGTGAGATTGCGCATTATATCGATAGGCTAAAAGTTAGCAAGGCTCCAGGCCCTGATGCTTTTTATCCCAGACATTTGAAAGATTTGAAAGACGTTATCGTAGGCCCCTTAACGAAGATTTTTAATCAGTCACTCGAAACGGGGATTATTCCTGAAGATTTCAAATTAGCTAACGTCACGCCCATTTTAAAAAAAGGCGACCGCACAGTACCTAGCAATTATAGGCCCATTAGCTTAACGTCAATTGTCGGTAAACTATTGGAATCCGTAGTTAGGGATCGTATCATCGATCACTTAGAAAGTCGAGATTTGATTAATAGTAGTCGGCATGGGTTTCGACGCCATAGATCTTGTTTAACTAATTTGTTAGAATTTTATAACGAAATAGTGCGCGAATACGATAGGCATAGAGCGGATGACGTTATTTATTTAGATTTTATAAAGGCGTTCGATACAGTTCCGCATAGAAGATTAATTGCGAAGGTTAAAGCGCACGGTATACGCGGTCAGGCAGCTAACTGGTTAGAGGAATGGCTTCGTGCTAGGAGAAAGAGGGTCGTTGTTAATGGTAGTGAATCGGGGTGGTTGGATGTAGGTAGCGGTGTCCCACAGGGTTCAGTGTTAGGCCCATTGCTATTCGTAATTTACATTAACGATATAGATGTAGCATTGACTAGTAACGTCTCAAAATTCGCGGACGATACTAAAATAGGCGGTAAGGTTGTCAACGAGGACGATAGAAATAGGCTCCAAGACGATGCAAATAGGATTATGGAGTGGACGGATAAGTGGCAGATGCAATTTAACGCAGACAAATGTAAAGTTTTGCATATAGGTTTTCGTAAGAATAATTACACGTACACGATGGATGATAGAGAGTTAGCGAGCGTTGACGAGGAAGTAGATTTAGGCGTACCCGTATCTGAGGATTTAAAAGTTAGGAACCAGTGCCTGGAGTCTTGCGCTAAAGCTAATAGGATGTTAGGCTTCATAGCGCTTCAATTAATGAGGCAACAGTGGGATGTTGTATAGATAATACAAGGATAAATAACTTATTAACACCATATTATCGGCCTAAACTAAGTCCCTCTGTTAAAGGTCTGGATCGGCTACTAAACGTCTACGAAGTGTATTCGCAGAAACATGATATTCTTTTTAATGTTACAAAAACTAAAGTTATGCAATTTCATCCTAAAAGCTGTAATCAGCCAGCTGATATAAGGTTTAAAATGAATGGTGAAGTAATTGAGGAAGTACAAGAGTTTAAGTATTTGGGTCAAACTATTACCAGCTCCTTGAGTGATGACTCGGATAAAAGAAAACAATCTCGAAGCCTGTGTGCTAAAGCGAATATGACCATAAGGAACTTTCGATTATGTACAAGTGAAGCTAAAGACACTCTCTTTCGTACTTTCTGCAGTAATATATACGGACAGCAACTGTGGGTGAATTATAAAAAAGGTTCTGGCAGAACCCTAAATTTGATGTACAACAGGTCTTTTAGACTCTTACATAAATTACCCCCCAGATGCTCAGCTTCGGAAATGTTTGCTACCCGCAATGTCCCGAGCTTCCCGGAGGTAACAAGACGTGCTCAACACAGTCTAATGCAAAGAATTAAAAAATCAACCAACCCGATCATCCAAGCTATCCATGAGTCCTGCCATTTATCCTCTAAGCTATGGACTTCTTGGAACGTAAACGTCTGTCTGTAGCTCCACTTAACTTCGACATTGCAGTATTATTTCTAATCAATTGTATATATTTCTATCCTTAGTATATGAACTGTCATTGTATTAATATTTGTCATATGGACTATAGTCTGCCAATAAACCTTTTCATTTTCATTTTCATAGCGCGTAATTTGAATTTAAATCGAAGGATATTATATTGCCCCTTTACAAGTCCCTAGTCAAGCCTCATTTAAATATGCCGTTCAGTTTTGGTGCCCGTATTTGCGTGAGGATATTGATAGGTTCGAAAGGGTTCAGCGTCGTGCCACGAAACTAATTCCGTCATTGCGCAACAAGCCTTATGAAGATAGGATTAAAGGGTTAGACTTGCATTCATTCGAAACTAGGAGATTAAGGGGGGAGCTTATTGAAGTTTTCAAAATCGTTAATAACATCGATAACGTAAATTTTGACAAACTGTTCACTTTCAATAATAGCAATACTCGTAATAACGGATTTAAGTTGGGTGGCCGAGGTTTCCTTACTAATATCGCTAAAAACTTCTTTACGTTTAAAGTAATTGATAAATGGAATAATCTTCCCGCGCCAGTCGTGAACTCTACCAGCGTTAATGTTTAAAAACCGTCCAGATAGGTATTTTAAAAATATTAACGTTGTTTAAAATAAAAAATAAAAATTGGCAACAGGGGCTCTGGGGTGGTGGTCGAGGATGAGTCTGTTGACGATTAATGCCAGCTTGTGACATGCCAGCGTGTGATGCCAGCAATAAAATTATTTGAAAAAAAATTAGACTAACACGAACGTATATGTAGCTCGTAGCGTAAACTAATCCACTTTTTGTTATACTTTACCTACTTTTTTTTTCTTTTCTTATCCTCTCTTTACTTGCATGTCTGTAGTTTGCATGGTATGACAGTGTTTGAGTTAAGACTGTGTTTGCATGGTTTGTAAGGTTCTTATTTTACTTCTTTTCATCTTTCACCCCTTTCCTATTCTCTTTGCCGACAAGTCGGAAAAATAGTCAGTGGCCGGGGGATGATGATGGTGAGTCTTTCTTTCTCTTTTTCTGAATGAATGTTAACCCACGAATGATAGGTTTTGTTACTTACTTAACCCCTTATTCTCCTCTTTTAACCCCCTACTCTTTCCTTTCTCTCGGGCTAACCTTAGAGTGGATCTTAGGGTCTTTGTTAGCCTTAGCTTCTGTAGATCTATAGATCCCCATAAGAGCCACACTAGTTAACGTCTTTCTCTGTTATCACGAAAATAATGGCTACTCCATTACCCCACCCATTACAAACACACTTATATAAAAGATATGTCGATGACACCTTTCCCAGCATCAAATCATCGAATTCAATAAAGAAAACGAACCTAACAACACCCTACCCTTTTTAGATATAACAGTAACAAAACAAAATAATAAATTCAGCACTTCCATATATCGAAAACCTACATATACAGACCTAGATACAAACTACTTAAGCCACACCCCTTACTATATAAAATTAACAGCATTAAAATCTTAATCCATCGTGCTTATCAACTTTGTTCCTCCTACTTATCCTTCCACAACGAAATAGAATTCGTTCACAGTTTCTGCATTAATAATCCTTTCCCAAAACATTTACTACATTCTCTAACTAGAAATTTTCTCAACAACATTTATCAGCCCCTTTAAAGGCCCTACTGTTAGAAAAGATATACGTCACTTTTCTTCTCCCCACTACGACTATATTAGTTACAAAATACAATCAGAATTTCGCCACCTACTCATCCCACTTTATCCCACTACATTCTCTAACTAGAAATTTTCTCAACAACATTTATCAGCCCCTTTAAAGGCCCTACTGTTAGAAAAGATATACGTCACTTTTCTTCTCCCTACTACGACTATATTAGTTACAAAATACAATCAGAATTTCGCCACCTACTCATCCCACTTTATCATCAATTTAGTCATCAGTTTGTATTCACCAATAATAATAGCATTAATTCATATCTTAACCATAAAGAAAAAACTCAGCCCCTTGTCTCATCCAATATTTACTGTTTCATTTGTACTCACTGCAATACGAGCTATATTGGCAGCACCATTCGCCAATATCAAACAAGAGTGGACGAATATCGTGTCATTTCTACTCAACGAAATCATCAATAAGAGATCATTGACACCTCCAGGTGAGGGCCTATAAATGGGTTAGGAACTTAAGGAAGGGGGCCCCTTATAACGGAGGCGAAGGCGTTCAGGGAGGCCCCTCCAGGGGCAGGATTCAAAGCACCCCAACTTCCTCGTCCGAAATGCGGGGATACTACTTGCAAAGACCTGGGTGACCCCTAATTATTCATTTTAATCTCATTCAGTAATTATAGTAATCCTACTTTCTTAGCCACATCAAATCGGTGATCCGTAGGCCACTATAAATTACTTGCGCTCTCCATCGCACATAGCCAGGTACACCCGGCTGATCTGGTGCATGAAAACAATTCCACAGACCTATACCCGCATGATTATTTCTTACAGTCACTTATCACGCCGCCCCGTTCCCGCATGTTAAGCCTCGCTAGGATGGGTTACATGAACGAAATCGAATTTCATAATGTCGACATTCGACCTTATGTAAGTATATGGATTTCACATTTCAAACTAATTTCAGATTTTCAATGAAAATGACTGACCTAACCTAACCAGACTAACCTAACCTAATCAATCCTAACTTCTATATAATATACGAGTTCGTGTTTCTACACACTTTTAATTGTAACTTTGGTTGTAATTATGAGAAACCTTTAAATTCCATTCGTAACTTCAAATCTGATTATAAATTTGTTGTTTTATTTCCCTTCATCTTCCTCTTCATTCATTCATTTTTACTTCCTCTTTTCAACTCTCTTCTTATAGAGAAATGTTTAATCTTTGTTCCCACCCAAATATTCCCTCTCTCAGTTAGTTAATAATTTAGTAAAAATTATCCTGGTGTATGAGTAAGAAGAACTCACCCTATGCTAATAATCATTATCCATTATAAATTATGACATCGTCATCCGTTACGAGCGAAACAACTTTTACAGTTGTTCTGACACTAATTTTGATATTAAAAATTCAGTCCAATTTCTAATTCTCTCCGAAGAAAATTACAGTGCCAACTCTAATTACATAATCTGGTTGAAAGTAATTCTCGAAGGCTCATTTCTGAAATTAAGTCAAAATCGGCTGAAAACAAATTTTAAATTTTGTGAAACTTTTAATCAAATGTTATATAGAAGGGTGATCCAGAGAAATGGGACCCAAAAGAAACCCCTGTAACTCTTAAAGTATAAGTCCTTTTATAAAATCATACGCATCATTCGAAAGAGGATAGTTACAAGTTTGTACAGGATTGTATAGGTTTTGACAATACAAGACAAGATAAGATACAAAACAAAATAAAAGTGTTAGTTAAAACTAACCCTTCAAGATGACTGCATGGACTGTGGAACAGCTGCGTTTCATAACTGAGCAATATTATGAGCATGGAAGAAGTGTAGTTTCAGCTCAAAGATCTTTCAAGACAAATTTTCAGATGTCAAAATCACCTTCTAAGAGCTGAAACTACACTTCTTCCATGCTCATAATATTGCTCAGTTATGAAACGCAGCTGTTCCACAGTCCATGCAGTCATCTTGAAGGGTTAGTTTTAACTAACACTTTTATTTTGTTTTGTATCTTATCTTGTCTTGTATTATCAAAACCTATACAATCCTGTACAAACTTGTAACTATCCTCTTTCGAATGATGCGTATGATTTTATAAAAGGACTTATACTTTAAGAGTTACAGGGGTTTCTTTTGGGTCCCATTTCTCTGGATCACCCTTTATAAATTATTATAACTCTTCACTCTCCTATTAACCCTTAAACCCTACCTGGGGTACTGGTGTACCCCAGTAACCCAGGTATTACGAGCGTAACTTTTATAATGGGTAAGGATTAAGGGTTAATTAAAAAACTATTTTATGCCGAACACTTTAGCGCACGGATGCCGCATATTGCGTCATCCAGAAAACTTACGTTCGTGCATATAAATACAAATATAAATACAAACAATTAAATGTGCAATTAAAAACAGCGTTTTAAACTGAAAATGTATAGAGTTGTATCGCGCGGCAGCAGTGACTCAGGCTCACACGTCCCGTGCACATGTGGTGTTGCGACCGGGTAGGGGTTTTCGTGCATTAAAGTGTTAATACTTGGTTTTAATTAAGTGTGCGATAAAATAGTTTCACAGTTTTAGTAATATTTATTGTTGTTGCCATTCCAGTGGAGATTATAATTCAAAATGGATGTCAATAATTCACGATGTAACAAAATTTTGGAAAATTTGTGTTTATCTTATTTTTTTGGTGTTTCTTTATGTTTTAGGGTGCGCTGAATTAAAAAATCGCATTAGTTTTCTCGTGAAAACTGTAGTTTCTTCTGAAAACCATAATCTATTTTTTGTACCTAGTGGCTTATCAGAGAGTAACATCACAATGAAGAAAAGGAAAGGAAAATAAATATATTTCATATTTAAAGATATATAATGTATATATAATGCACCCAAATATAATATGCACACAAATATGCTCACAAATCTAAACGGATAATGCTTAAAAATGTACATTTGAGCGACTTTTTCTCTTGTAGTCCCGTGGATTATCTCGTATTAAACACCAGATATAGTCGCCCATCATAGCTTCGTCCCATTTTCCCTGATATCTCCTCTCCATGGTTTGGATATCTTGGTGAAAACGTTCACCATGTTCTTTACTTACGTCACCCAAATTTGGTCTGGAGAATTCTAAATGCGAGTCCAGATAGTGTAACTTCAGGGACATTCTACAACCTAACCTTTGAAAGTGTTTGAGTAGATTTTCTACTAGCTCTTTGTAGTTGTCGTTCTTCTTGTTACCTAAAAATCCATGGACTAAAGCCGAAATGACTACCAAGCATTTTTTTCAAGAGCTGTCATTTTTTCTTCTAACTCTTTAGATGCTACCAGACGTCTGATTTGAGGTCCAACAAATATGCATCCCTTGATTTTAGCTTCAGAAAGTTTGGGAAACATTGAACGTATATGATAAAGAGCATCACTTTCAGCATCCAAAGCGTTGATGAATTGCTTAATAAGACCAAGCTTGATATGCAGCGAGAGTAGCAAAATTTTGTCTGTTGGAACAAGGGCTTCGTTAAGAACATTGTGTTTGCCTGAAATAAACTCATTTCTCACGGGCTATTCCTTTCTGACAAAGTGCTCACCATCTGCTCTGCTGTCCCAAAGGCAGAGAAAACACGAATATTTAGTGTAACCGCCCTGTAGTCCAAGCAGGAATCCTAGCATTTTGATCCTAGCATCCTTTACATTTTCATATTCTTCCTTCAGTTCAACCGAATGAGCCACAGGAATAGATGGAAACATGTTTCCATTATGTAGTAGGACGCCTTTTAAACTTCTAGTTGAACCGTCAATAAACAAACGCCAATCAGCAGGGATGTACTCAATTCCTATCTCAGCAAAAAGGCCATTCACATCACAGCAGTAGAAAAGAGAGCTCGATGCGCAACATGAGTAGAAAGAAGCGTATCGCAAATGCCTATTCCTGTAGAAAGAGAGCTTGACACTTGGGTCCAAAAGATTCCACTCTTTAAGGCAGGACGTCATAATCTCTGCATTGGTTTTCGTAAGGTTCATATCCCTGACTAGGTCGTGTATGTCTTTCTGGTTGGGGAAATGGGGTGACGTATTGGAGCTTGCCTCGAAGTCAGCATCTTCATCTTCATCGGAGGATATTAAAGGCGTTTCTTCTATTTCCTCCATGGTGGGTGAGCATGGAACGGGTAAATCTTCATTATGGTGGATTGGGGCAATAGAAGACGGGATATTTGGATATAGGACATTTTTTCGAACTTTACCTCTCTTGTAGAGTGAAATGTCTACCATGCAGAAGTAACAATCATCGTGGTGATTGGTTTGCTCCCTCCAAATGCGAGGAATAGCAAATGGCATGCCTTTTCTGGTACCTCGCAGCCATCCTTCCAATGTGGAACGGCAGCTTCCACAGCAAAGGTGAGGTGCCCATGATTTATCTTCATCGCCCATGGGCATGCCAAAGTAAGCGTGATATGCTGTACAAAACTTCGTTCCTGTGTCGATTTTGTGCTTTACTTGCTTTAGATTGATGTAATGGCCGCAAACATGACAAAATGAATCTGCAGAGTGTCTGCAGGGCCTATTGGTAGCCATCACCATATAATTCTAATTCATATATCTGAAAAATACAAAAAAACACATTTTATAAACAGAAATAAGAAACCAAACGTGTACAAATATTTAATAATGAGCCTTAACCAATAAAAACATTACTAATAAACCCCAGTTTTGGGGACATTTTGAATTTTGCACTTGAAATTACTTTTGCTATCTCAGAAAAATACACTCGTATATGCCTCGCTTCGAATCTGTCGGCGGCTCGAGTTTAATTCTTCGTGCAGGCAGGCGGCACACAGGTCATCCAGATGTTCATCCTTCACAAAGTGGTCGAACACAAGTCATTCCTAAATATTTGTTCAAAACCCCCAAAATAAAAACAGATATACTTGTGTACATGGGCGTCGATTGCGGGTGGAACGCAGGGGACATGCCCTCCCCCACACTTTTTATGAAGGGCTGGACGACCTACCAGTTGTCCCCCTTACTTTCGTGGATGAATTGCTATAAATGCTAACTATTAATGGCACCTATATATCTATATATATTATATATATATATATATATATATATATATATATTATATATAAAATGAAAGAAAGACCCATGTTGTGGTAGAAATCATTTATTGCAATTAATTAAACGTTTCGGAAACACCATTTTCCATCTTCAGTTGCTAAAACATTAAAAAAATACTAAAACAATAAATAAATGTCAAAATAAATTTAAAATAATACATGAGAGCACAATTTTTTTATAATACTATGGTAAATCTAGGAACTAGCGTGAGAGGACAAGAACGGAAGTCCTCTCACCCAGAACACTCGGAACACTCATTTTATCCGAGTACATTCAGAAGAGTTTTGTCATCCATTTGGACTAAAAAAAATTTAAATTTTAAATAAAGATTTTAGAAATTACATTCATAAAATAAAATCATCCCTTCACGAACAGTCATCCTTCATCAAACTATTCACCCTTTAAAGAACAACCAACCAATTCTTTGACTTTGTCCTCTCATGTTTTTATCCAGTTGCTCTCAGGGATTGCCACGCTGAAGGTTGGCTGTTTGCTTGATTCCTCATTAATTAATTCACCATATCACTGTATCATAAAAAATTGTGTTTTTATGCATTGTTTAAATTTGTTTTAGGGGTTTATTTATTAGTTTTAGTGTGTTTTTAATGTTTTAACTACTGAAGATGGAAAATGGTGTTTCCAAAACGTTTAGTTAATTGCAATAAATGATTTTTACTGCAACATGGGTCCTCCCTTCTTTTCATCCTACGAATAAGGTTCCCTATGAACAAGCCACTCTCGCTTATATATATATATATATATATATATATGTTAAACACAGACCGTGCATGGAACAAGGAACTCTTCTGGGAAAATTAAATCCACTATAGTCCGAATAAGTAGTGGTAAATGACAAATACCATAGTTTTTTTCCTTTTTCATGATTTTAGCCCGACGTGGGCAACGGGTCTCTCGCAAAGAGATCCCATAAATATAGCTTCCCTCACCAGCTATCTGCAAAGCAGACAGGATCCAGCTTTGGGACGTGGATCTAGGGTTTAAAGCAAGCCTAGATCCCTACACTCAGAACCTCTATATAAGTAAAAGACTCGTTGCATTCACGTCGTGTTGAATAATCAAAGAAAAGGGGGTAACTATTGTATTTTTAGCCAAAAAAACCAAAACTTAAACCTCAACCGGGACATTGAGCGTCCACTTTTCAAGGCACGAAACACGTCCGTTTAGTATACACAAACTCAGAATGGTTCCCTGAGAACATTATATGTTAAACACAGACCGTGCATGGAACAAGGAACTCTTCTGGGAAAATTAAATCCACTATAGTCCGAATAAGTAGTGGTAAATGACAAATACCATAGTTTTTTTCCTTTTTCATGATTTTAGCCCGACGTGGGCAACGGGTCTCTCGCAAAGAGATCCCATAAATATAGCTTCCCTCACCAGCTATCTGCAAAGCAGACAGGATCCAGCTTTGGGACATGGATCTAGGGTTTAAAGCAAGCCTAGATCCCTACACTCAGAACCTCTATATAAGTAAAAGACTCGTTGCATTCACGTCGTGTTGAATAAATCAAAGAAAAAGGGGGTAACTATTGTATTTTTAGCCAAAAAAACCAAAACTTAAACCTCAACCTGGACATTGAGCGTCCACTTTTCAAGGCACGAAACACGTCCGTTTAGTATACACAAACTCAGAATGGTTCCCTGAGAACATTATATGTTAAACACAGACCGTGCATGGAACAAGGAACTCTTCTGGGAAAATTAAATCCACTATAGTCCGAATAAGTAGTGGTAAATGACAAATACCATAGTTTTTTTCCTTTTTCATGATTTTAGCCCGACGTGTTTCGTGCCTTGAAAAGTGGACGCTCAATGTCCCGGTTGAGGTTTAAGTTTTGTTTTTTTTGGCTAAAAATACAATAGTTACCCCCTTTTTCTTTGATTTATTCAACACGACGTGAATGCAACGAGTCTTTTACTTATATAGAGGTTCTGAGTGTAGGGATCTAGGCTTGCTTTAAACCCTAGATCCACGTCCCAAAGCTGGATCCTGTCTGCTTTGCAGATAGCTGGTGAGGGAAGCTATATTTATGGGATCTCTTTGCGAGAGACCCGTTGCCCACGTCGGGCTAAAATCATGAAAAAGGAAAAAAACTATGGTATTTGTCATTTACCACTACTTATTCGGACTATAGTGGATTTAATTTTCCCAGAAGAGTTCCTTGTTCCATGCACGGTCTGTGTTTAACATATAATGTTCTCAGGGAACCATTCTGAGTTTGTGTATACTAAACGGACGTGTTTCGTGCCTTGAAAAGTGGACGCTCAATGTCCCGGTTGAGGTTTAAGTTTTGGTTTTTTTGGCTAAAAATACAATAGTTACCCCCTTTTTCTTTGATTTATTCAACACGACGTGAATGCAACGAGTCTTTTACTTATATAGAGGTTCTGAGTGTAGGGATCTAGGCTTGCTTTAAACCCTAGATCCACGTCCCAAAGCTGGATCCTGTCTGCTTTGCAGATAGCTGGTGAGGGAAGCTATATTTATGGGATCTCTTTGCGAGAGACCCGTTGCCCACGTCGGGCTAAAATCATGAAAAAGGAAAAAAACTATGGTATTTGTCATTTACCACTACTTATTCGGACTATAGTGGATTTAATTTTCCCAGAAGAGTTCCTTGTTCCATGCACGGTCTGTGTTTAACATATAATGTTCTCAGGGAACCATTCTGAGTTTGTGTATATATATATATATATATATATATATATATATATATATACACATAACTCTTTTTATAGGGTCACATTTTGTTACAGCGCGTTTCATTTCAATAAAGTAAATACAAGGAAAGAAATTACGAAAGCTGTAAAAGGTTTGAAAGAAAAATATTCGAACGAACTATATTCGCTCTATGTTTCCTCTCCCCGGAATCACTGATAAATGCCGAGGTTTTCAGTATAAATCTTCGACTTGGGCAGAATTCTGAAGTTTGTATATATCTTGAGGAATTTAGTAATTGACTCGGTTATAGGATTTTGAATTTGAGGGAAATGGTTAGAAATTCATAGGAGGAAGTGAAAAGATTGTAAAATGTATATTTTAACGCGTTTATACTCGTATATTTTTGATTTTTCTTTGCAATACATTTACTTATAGAGATTCTTCGGGGATTGCCCTGTTATTCGGGTATGAAGTATTGTTTCTTTCAAATAGAGAGGTCGAAGAATTATGTTTTTTTTTTTTGTTTTTTTTATTCTAAACGATGTTATTGTGTGAAAAAAATTGATGTAATTTTGGTTTCGTTGTTGAAATATTTTAGATTTGGAAATGTCTAAAGTAAATGAATGTTTGCATCGTATTTCATTCCTTTATTGTTTCTGACAATCTGTTTCCCTTTCCTTATAAAGGACTCCCACAGCGGCTCTGCTCCCTATCAGAGGCGCCGGAGTCTGTGAGGAAACTTTATTAAATATTTAACTTGAAAAACGAGGCATAGCGCCTTCACACGCCATAATAATCTTAATTAAAGGAAGCCATTTTCCTTTGGTCTGGTGTAACCTTTAAATCTAAAAAGTTGCACGAAAGTATAAGAAAAGGTTCATAATCTAAGTAACCGAAGCCATTATGATAATTGTGGCTATTTTCACGTATGTTGAGGCCTTTGCGCTGTTCCCTCTTTTTTTAAAATTTTCTTCTGGCTTCCCTCCAAAAGATTGTTTTCTATTATTCGAAGTGAATTCAGACGTCAGTGGTTCCGCTTCGCTTGTTAAGTGTTTACTCATTTATCTTCCCTCATTTGGTTGGTAGTTCCATCTACCTCCCTCCTTTCATCCTCTCTCTCTCTCTCTCTCTCTCTCTATCTCTCGCTCTCTCTCTTTTGAAAATACCTTTCATGATATCTCCTTCATTCATCCTTTTTCTCCTCATCCATACCAAACCAAACTCCCTTTTTTTCCTCCGCCTTTCTTACTTTATCTTTCTTCTTTCCTCTATCGCTGAACCCAAATCTCTCCTTTCCGTATATCTTTCTATATATATGACGGAATTCATATAGGAAAAGTGTTTCCTTTTTAAAAATCTATAAGAGGGGATAAGGCAGATAATGTAGGTCCATTGTACTTGCCAGACAACCTATATACTCTGTTCTTTCTTTACATAATCCATGCACATGCTTTTTTGTATACCAACCAAAGAAAGCTGTTATGTGATGTACGTGACGCATTGTGTATGTATGTATGTATGTGTGTATGTGTTTGTGTATGTACAGTATATATGTAAGTACGTTCACATTTTTTCATGTTTAACTTCTTGGATAATGTTTATAAGATGCTTCCATTTACCGAGCGATTTGAGACATTTATGCATGCTCTGGACTTTGTATGTTGCAAAGAATTTACATTAGCTATTTTTTCCTTCATAATTTTAATACTTTTTCACATTTTACTGTGTTATATACTCGGTCAACATATGACGTGCTGGCGAGCGTGTATAAACGAAGTCATACGTAAGTGTCTATGACATCATAGTATGATACATCCTCTGTTTAGAAGGATTAAAGTTTCATGTGGTAGAATCAATGTAGGTCAAGAACAACGGCAGAGACCTATTATTTTTTTTTAGCGTCCCTCTGGAGAGACAATAATGCTGATACGATATAGAAAACATGAAGCCAGTTTCCCATCGCTCATCAATAAAGGATACGCACTTGCTTATGCGCCTGTCTCCCGTAAGGAGACATCATGTCTATGATGTCGTAGTCAGGAAGACGGTTATTTATTCCGAAATATTTGGTCTTTCGCTTTAACCTTTTTAGTTTGTTCTATAATTTTTATATTCACACTAATTATAAATGTGAAATAAATTATCAACTGATGTTCAGTAGTTGGATGGATGACGGTCCTTCGTGTTCAGATGTTGTAGCGACCCGTGGTTTGAAGCTATGTGAGGCTGTAGCTCTCCTCCGTCATTTGACCTTGCAGATGTTACGATAGAGGATAAGCAACAAAATCAAAAATATAAAAGAAAGTTAATAGCATTTGACAATTATGTAATTCTGAAAACGTGATGTAACAACTATACCTGACAATGAAACTTACGATAATCTCACAATAGTCACATACGTTATTTATAGCTTTTATAAACATTCGAAAATAAGATTAAAACGCAAATTACGATTGTCATTGGACATTAGGGTGTATCATGCTGAGGCCGAATATTGAAAAACTTGGAATTTCAAGATTGGCAGTATGTACTCCTATGTAAAATTAAATTTTAAGAGGGGTTCCTCCTCTGCAACGTTTGCGAAAAATCGCATTTAAGTTTTCAAAATCGCACTTTTTTGCCGAAAAATGGGATTTTTGGCCAATTTCAAAGACTTGGTAGCCTCAAATGACCTCCATATGTTCCATATTGTTCACATACACCCTTAAACATTTCTAGGGGCAGGCTTGGACCCATTTAAGATCAGCCAAAGTGGTTCATAACCCCTAAAATAACCAAAATCACCCAAAATGGCCCAAAACTAAGGAATGGTATGATTTTTAGTCTCCTATACACCACATTTCGCGGCTGTTCTCTTCATCAGGCAGAATCTTTTTGTTCTTCTTTCTTGGTCTTGTATTTTCTTCTTTTTTTTAGAAACGCCTCCACCGATTTTTATTTATTTTCTTTTTGGCATCTTTTTGGCATCTTTTTGGCTCGTAATAATATGCTGGTCAACTGAATGTTTTGAGATTTTTTCTTCTGAAAGCATCTTGATTTGTCTAGCAGGTCTTGTAGAGATCTAAAACATGTTCATAATGTCTTGCTTTGACTTGAAAACTGGCAACAATTCTCTGTGATCGATCCGAGCACGAACAAACCCATCTTGCCCATACACTGCATGAGCTGCAGCTGAAACTTCCTGGACTGCTCTTTCACAGCTTTGAGTGTGAACTGAGAAGTTCTCAACTTCAAGTGGAGACCTGAGAAGCTCCTCAACTTCTTCTCTTGACATCTTACAAGTGAAGAGTGGCTCATACAGTTTCTCCTTATCCCAATTAATCAGAGTAATTAGAGAAGTGGCATCAAAATTCAGTTTAGGGTTTCTATGAGTTCTCAGACTCATGTCTCCATACTCAGACTTACCTCTGATCTTCTTGATTATCTCAACCCACTCCCCATGCCCTCTCCTCCTCATCCTCACTGCACAGGAGAGAGGCAATGAGGTTCTCACTGTGAGCATGATATGCTGCACGAACTATCACATGAGTGATTATGTTCCTGACTTCAGAGGTCTGGCTTCTCAGCAGCCCCAGAGCGGTCACAATATGGTGAGGTCCATACCTTATGTGGTGCTTCACCTTGATCTCAAAATACATCTTGAAGTAGAAGTCCAGGCAGAACTTCAGCAGCACCTCCAGCTTCTTCAACACCTCCCCCTTCAGACCATGCTGCCTCATCCACAGCATCAACAGAGCCTCACCTGTAGTCAGCCAGCGTGACTGATTCAGTAGGCCACACTTCAGACCAGCAACTTCCTTGCTCAAATCTCCTGTCTTGAGAGCTTTGATCAGTAGGTAGCAGTTCTTCTGGTCAGTGCTAAGGTTCTGCACAATGTCTTCTGGCAGTTCAATTATATCTTCTCCTGGCAGAGCCTTGAAGCTAAAGTTGACAGGTATGTCATTGATCTTCTCCAAAAGTTTTCCTATTGGGCCACTGAACCCAGACTTGTGCGTGTATGGACCATCAAGCTTGATGATCATGTGCCTGAGGCTGAGTTCATTAATATGCAACTGGCATATTAGCCAGTGACACTTGTGACCTAGCAGTCTCTCCAAGTGAGTGATGGCTCCTCCATCAGGTCCTGTGTTTGTGTTGGTGCAGTCACCACCAAGGACCACAATAGTATCTTTAGCACCATGAGCACTAATCCACTCAAACAGAGCCTGAGCTATCTTCAGTGCAGGTTTCTCATTTCCTTCAGGTTCTTCTGGTGTACAATGGAAGAGATACTTTCCCTCAGGTTCCCAGGTAACACTATAGTGCTCTTCAGTTGTAATATCAGGATGGAAACGGCCAGTTTCTTCATTGTACCTCATGATCTTTGTCTTCTTATCTTGTTTTCCATCAAAGAAAATTCCCTTGATCTCCTCTCCCTCTGTCCTCTTTTCCAGGGCCTCCACCGAAGCACCTATTACAGACTCCTTGCCCCTCCACATCTTCATCCTGTCAACAGCTAGATATGCCTTATCAGCAGATAGATGGCCAGCTTTGATGAGATCTTGCAAGAACCCAGTTGCAATGGCTGCTGCAGGAGTGTTTACCACCTTGAACCTGACTGCATCCGCAGCAGTGCTTGAGATATCCATGTAGTTCCTCCAGGCAGAAGTGGAGACTTTGCCAGTGTTGACACTGGAGCTTGTGCCTGGTGCAGTACTGGAAAAATCTGTGTCAGCAGTAGGAGCTGCTCTGCTTGGAGACTGTTGCAAGGAAGTCACCTCATCTTCATCACCATCACCATCACCATCATCAGCTCTAAGCAGTAGCTCCTTTTCTTCTTCCTTTTTTCTGTTTCTCTTCTCAGCTGCCTTCTGTTCTTCCTCCTTCCTCTTAGCAGCCTTCACCTACTTCACTGTTTCCTTCACATCAACAGATGCCATCCGGAAGCCAGAAACTTCTGAGGTTTTGATCCTCTGGTAATGGAGCCACTCTAGCTCTAGCTTTGGAATCTTCTGAGGCAGAGGACAGTCACAGTTGACATGAACTCTAGCAGCACAGCCAGAGCAGCCAGATGCTTCAGTTCCACAGAGAGTGATATCATGTCTGCAGGTTGTTATGTCAAACAATGTATCAAGTTCAGATATTCTCTTCTCTCTCTTTGCAGCCTTCACTCTGCCATTCACTAGGTCAATCATTTCATTCCACCTGACAAGAATCTTCCTGGCAATGGATCTCTCTTGAATGATCACAGGAGGAGTGAACTTGGCATTGCTTTTGCGCCGCTGTGCCAGTACCAGTGATGCCATGTCCTTAGCCAAATCTTGCAGAGGGTACTGAGCTCTCTTCATATCATCCAGAAGCAGCTCTTCCTGGAGGAGGATTCCTCTCTGAAACACAGCTCTCCAGGTTGGAACTTCTGTGGGAAATAACTGCTTGCCTGGACCCACCAGATCACTCAGCTTTGAATCAGAACTTTTTCTGGCCTTTCATCCTTGCTTAGCCATGGTGGCTACACAATCTTCACCAAGCTTTGTATCTGAAACATAGAAAATTATCACAGTGAAACTCTAGTAGCCTATAACAGCTGTTACAATGGTTTTGTTTGGTAAGAAACCGGTCTGTTACATTTGTACTATAGTGTATGTCCTGGACAGCTGTTCTGTACATAACCAGAAAACGAAAAAGTGGAAATTTGAACACTTAAACGTGATTTTTAGCAAAAGTTCAAGAAAACAAACCCCTCCTAAAATTTAATTTTACATAGGAATACATACTACCAATCTTTAAATTCGCGCTTCAGTGAGCATGATACACCCTATTGGACATGCTTTTCACTATGATGTAAAAATCAGATGTTGATTTAACTGTGAGTGAATTACTCGTACCAATCTTTTACTAATTTTGAAAAACCAGCAGAGAAGCCCAATTTTAAATCTAAATTTATTTAAAATGAGGATAGTTGTTGAATATCTGTTTTAGGATTGATACGCTTAATAAATTTAAAAAATTACCGGAACATTATAATTTCAAAACTGCAAATTTTCATAAAGAATAAATATGAAGCTAGAAGTTCGTACTTAATTGAACTTTACGTAGATTTTAGTCAACCATTAGATTTTAGCTGCATACTTTCACTTTCAGCCTCTGACGCATATATACAGAACTTCTTCACAAGAATAAAATAGAAACGTAAAAAATATTTGATTATACGACGTAAAAACGGACCTGGTATTCGTAGAAGGATATCTTAATTTCATGAAAATGTATCCATCCATAAGAAACATCTTCGCTCCTTGTTCCTTCTAGTAAAACTCCTGTTCAACGTTTGGTTGTAAGAAGACTGCGCAACCTGTCACGTTTCACAATACACTACTCAATAGGAAAGAAAAAGAGGGTTACAAGTTCTTCTTTGGGATCCAAGAAAACCAGATATCCAAATAGAATCCTACTGAGTATATCTGGGAGCATCTTAACTCCCACTTATTGAAAAAGGTCCCCTCCCTCTATATTAAATCTAAAGGAAATATTGATTAGACTTTGACTAAACATGGACCATACCGTTAACCAAATTCATCGCATCGATTCTACAACGTGTCCAAGCCCTTCATGAAGCACATGGAAAGGCAGCAAGACATCACTGCATGTGTTTAATTATTTATCATATCTTCGAGAGCAATGTCTCCCAAACTTTTCCAGGCGAAGAACCCCTTTCATATGTGAAGAAATTCCCCTTGACCCATTTCTCTTTTAGCATCCTAAAATCATCTGATCAAGGTTTTAGAGTAAGTTGAAATTATTGTATATACACTACCACTGGTTACCAAAGTCGGGATACACTGGGACACACCCATACCTTACGGCCGAATGTATCCCGACTATACCGAAGAAAATTGGAACGCTTTTCCGGTTTAAAGACGCCACTCCTGAATTGGTGCGCTCCAGAATCGATCTCTTACCTTTTTAATTGTCCTCGATGTAATCGAGGAACATACGTTGCCATTACGTTGGGTCAACCGAATGTATGCTTAAGGTGCGCATCGATTCGCATAGTGGCGTCAGCTCAGATCTGGCTTTAATCTTAATATAAAGGAAAACTTTGCCATTCGGTTCCATACTAATAAATTGTATGACATCATCCAATATAAAGATTTTTAAATTTTAGATCAAACGAAAAATAGGAAATCCCTCACAATTTTAGAATCACTTTTTATTAAATATACTTCTCCTTCCCTCAACAAAGAGTTTGCTGCCTTTGTACATTGCCTAACAAATTTAAACAACCAACTGAACGAAATCATAATAGGTTTCCTACTCACAACTCAAAATTCTTTCATCCAGTTTGTTATTCCTCGCGTTCGTGCGGTGTCGTTATTCTCTTTGTTTAAATCCTACATTTTAACTTTTATGTCTGTAAATATTATACAAATTATTTTTTTAAAAATTTAATTTTGAATTTTTGTAATTAGCTTTTTAATGTTTTAAAATTTTAGCCCTGAAGATAAAAGAGCCTCCCGAAACGCTGGCCAAAATATTCGTTTCTTCAGACAGCCTTTATCCTCCTTTTCCTTCTGAAAATTAAGCCCCTGAGGAGCGAACCTCTCAATTATTATTATTATTATTATTATATATATATGCCTAAATACCAAAGTAGCACCAACAGTAAGACACCTTTTTACCAATTAGGTCGGATTTTGTAAATAAGTCGGATTTTCTTCTACGACCTACTTTTGTGAAGTTAAGTTAGATTAGGTTAATTCAGGTTAACCTAACCTAATCTAATCTAAATCAAATCAGAGATTGTGTAAGGGTTAAGAAAGCATAAAGTACGACTTATTTGACTTCGGTGTTTTTTAATTAAAATCCTAACACGAGTGAAATTCGAAAAAATAATCATTGTATACGGTAAAAAATTGCATATTAGAAGGGTATAAGCTAACTTCAATTCATGCTTGAGAATCTCTAATGAGCTCCAAGGGTCACAGTCTCCAGTGCTGGGCAAGTTCCGCACACCTTCCGCACCTCCGCACATTCGCACTGCGCGGAAGTGCGAAATGGTGTGCGGAGGTGCGGTGTGCGGTCACCTCGGTAAATAGATGCGGAGGTGCGGTGTGCGGTCACCTCGGTAAATAGATGCGGAGGTGCGGGTGCGGAAGGTGTGCGGATTGGTCCGCACACCAGTCAAAATTAAATTAAATGATATTGTATTCTAGTAATTTTCTGACCTCTCATAACAAAAAAATGACTTTATTGTATTAAAACTTTATTTTCACAATTAAATATTAAATAAAAGTTTATAAAAGTATTAATATATTAATGGAAACTTATATATTTCCTTGCGATAAAACTTTATATAAGTAAATAGGGTGCGGGTGCGGGTGCGTTTGTGCGGAAGTGCGAAAACTTAGAGGTGCGCGGAAGTGCGGGTGCGGAAGAGGCAAAGTGCGGGTGCGGAAGTGCGGGTGCGAACCTCCCATTTGGTGTGCGGTTGCCCAGCTCTGACAGTCTCCTTGTATTCTAATAACCAAAAGATCTGAACACTGATTGTTATTGCTGCAAATCACGGAAAACTGTGGGTGGAATACGCCCTACATTTAGTAAAATTATTATACAAAATCAAACTCGGTGAGTGGAATTGTGTTCCTTTTGGAGACGAACAGAACACTGATGAAAAGAATTCTTCAAACTTCTGTTCCTTTTATATAAGAAAGTGAAGGAAGTCCCTCATGACACTCCTGAGTTAATTACAGTCAACGTTTGTCATGTTTTATTCATAAACCTTAATCCACCATGGACAGATTTTTATTCTGTATTTCTATACTACGATCCATACTATTATTTTATATATATATATATATATATAATATATATATATATATATATATATATACAGGGTGTACATAAAGCCAGGATCTATTTTTGTGAAATAATTATTTTTTTCTATTTTTCTTTTCAGAAGCCCTTAGAATGAATACAGAAGAGCGTGTGGCAATAGTAATTTGGCGAATCGAGGGAAAGAAATACAATGACATCAGAGAGAAGTTTAGAAGGAGATTTCATAAGCCGGGGCCAATAGACAAGACAATACGAAAATTGGTGAACAAATTTAAACGAACGGGATCTGTAAATGATGAAGCAAGATCAGGACGACCGTGTATGTCAGATCTTACCGTGAATGCAGTACGCGGAATTATCACTGAGGAGCCACGTACGTCCGTTCGTGCTGCATCACACAGACTCGGCCTCCCGACGTCATCTGAGCACAAAATTTTGAAAGTTAATTTGCAGAAGAAAAGCTATCATTTGCAGGTTTTACATGATTTACATGAGGAAGATTTCCCTCGACGAAGTGCTGTGTGTGCTGATCTCGTAGAACAAATCTGGAGTGATAATTTAATGGACAACATTCTCTTTAGTGATGAAGCCACTTTCCATACGTGTGGAAAAGTAAATCGCCATAACTGTCGAATTTGGGCAGATGAAAGACCGAATGATTTCGTCCAAAATTGGGAAAGAGACTCACCTAAAGTTAATGTCTGGATGGGTTTAACAAAATCTAAGGTTTATGGTCCTTTTTTCTTTGTTGAAGCTACAGTTACGGGGCTTATTTATCTGGACATGTTGCAGCAATTCCTTGAACCTCAGCTGATTGGGGATAGGATTGTTAGTACCGTCGTCTATCAACATGATGGTGCTCCTTGTCACTATGCCAAAATTGTTCAGGATTGTCTAAATGGACGTTTTCCAAATCGCTGGATCGGACGCTGAAGCAACAGACCTTGGCCAGCGAGATCACCAGATTTAACCCCTTTAGATTTCTTTGCATGGGGCTTTATGAAATCGCACGTCTATCAGACGAAGATTACCAGTCTTGAAAACTTACGTATACGAACTGCTGCAGATAACATAACCCCGCAAATGCTCCAGAATGTATTTAGAAATGCTGCGGAACGATTTGAGCTGTGCAGGGATACTGATGGGCGTCACGTCGAATCCTACTCTTAATTATTTAATAAATGTTACCACTTTATCATTTTATGATTGAATTCCATATAATTTCCAAGTGCTTCACAAAAATAGATCCTGACATTATGTACACCCTGTATATATATATATATATATATATATATATATATATATATATATATATATGTTGTGTGTGTGTGTGTGTGCCTTTTATTCTTATGAAGCTGTTATTACTAATTTTATTATTTCTCATTTCTTCACGTGTATTATTGTTATTTTTTCATTACCGTAGTCCTTTTTTGTTTTTGTCTTTTACATTTATTGTTTAATTAGTGGTACCGTTCATTGCCTTGATGAATATTGTACCTTTTCTTTTTTAGGTGTGGGTGGGGATCTGTCTCCTGCCAATAAACATTGTCATTATCATTATCATCATTATCATTACCATACATATGTTGGTATTGTCACTATGTGTATTTTTTATTATTTCCATTTTTTCATTTTGTAGCGTTAGCTGTGGACAGCTTTTAATAGTATTTATTTCAGTCCAAGTCTTATTTCTGTTTGTCATAATTTTTAGTTTTTTAACTTTATTATTATTGTTTGATTTATTTTATCGCTTATTACCTTCAACAATATTGTACTATTTTATGAGATTTATATCCTGCCAATAAAGCTTATCATTATCATTATCATATAATCAAGTTCTGTGAATCTCTTTTATTGACAAGCTAATTTTTTGGCTGTCTTTTATAATCTCTTCTCTCTCTCTCTCTCTCTCTCAGTAATACAGCAACTCACAGGGAACTCCGCCCCCTCTCTTACTCTCTTCCGCATTTTCATCTGATTTTCCCTCTTTATTATTTTCCCTCGCAATTAATCAACGAACTTCAAGTTTGGCACCGAAAAATAGTTAAATTTTTCACTTCTTCGCGTTTATCTTTCTTCTTGAATTTATTTCCTTTTTTGTTTCTTTCGTTTCGCTCGAAAAAAGTTCACCTTTCGTTCATATTTCAAATTTAAATCGATCTCAAACGCGAACTTTGCGTGTAAACGCGCGTGCAAGATCAAAGTTTATAAAAGTTATTTTATGGCTTAAATTTTATGAAAGTGTCAAAAGTATAGGATTACACTCAAATTTAGGATTTGTTTCCCAGACAGTAATAATCGCTGGAGTGTCCTTAAAAAAAAACAAAAAAAGACTCAAAAATCAGTTGCCATTTGAATCGTGGATTAAAATTTTTTTTATGCGTATATTTTAAGCCGTTTATTTTTATTCACTGAGTAAATTTTCTGAGAATAATATAATGGCATATTAACGAACATACTCTATGTATATAATGTAATAATATAATAATTATCGAGTGAAAAAGAAATTACACTTATTTAATAGACGCACACTGGACGAGAAA
This sequence comes from Bathynomus jamesi, assembly GCA_023014485.1. Classification (NCBI taxonomy): domain Eukaryota; kingdom Metazoa; phylum Arthropoda; class Malacostraca; order Isopoda; family Cirolanidae; genus Bathynomus; species Bathynomus jamesi. Next base: position 1,463,630 of record JAJOZX010000159.1, on the reverse strand, counting down.
TTAGATACCTCACCTTAAAATTGTGCTAGGACACCGCGTACTCTAATGACGGGTCGAATACACTATGGATATGAATTTCATGATTCTGGGTAATGCTTGAGGACAGAAATCTATTTTACCCCATTCCCCTAGCAGTGCAGTTTGAGTACTGATGATAGTGAACTACGCTTCCGTACAGCACATTCCAATACATTCCATAGATTCTCAACGGGATTGAAATCTGGTGAATTTGTAAATTCACCAACTTGTCTTCTCCTCAAGACAGTCGATCGAAAGTGCCGTTGACATCCTGGAAGTAGCCATCACTGTTGGAACAGGAGTGAAGCCATGATACGTGTACGTGATCCACTATAACGTTTAGGTATTCGCAAGATATTACTTGCCACTCCAGCGATATCAGAGAGACCAAACCATTCCAAAAGAACATTCCCCACACCCTTATTCCGACGTCAGCGGCCTAAACAGTAGAGGTGACATATGCAGGGTCAATGCGATCATAAGGTTGGTGCCACACTTTCACCCGGCTGTTGCCACAAAATCGGATCACATAACCTATTTTCCTTCGGTGCACCGTCCAATCCCGATGCTGTAAGTACCATGCGAGGCAAGTCTTCCTGCTTTTGACAAAGACGAGTGGTTTCCGGAGAGGAACACGACTGCTATATCGTTGATGCCGGAAGTCCCTGCGCACTGTTTGGGTGGAAATGGATTTCTCCGGCATTGATGGAAGGCAGGGGTCACTCGCTGCATAGTCGATAACCTGTTTGCCGTCATGGTCCTCGCAAAGTAACGTTGACCTCTGTCCTATAGAAATGACTCTGCTACAGCGCCCTCTCTTGGCTGTAGTTTTTTCCATCCGTCGACCATGCCTAAAACGTATGATAATCGTTTGCGCAATTGCTGCGCTTACTTGACACCAACAATAGCGCCTTTCTAGAAGTCTGTAGACATATGTATTAATATGGGACACCACCTGGTTTTACATACACACGCATAGGAAATGCTAACACTTATCTGACAACATTGACGACATTTTATCTAATTTTTTCGTCAGTATATATATAAATAATAGTGTTTATGATAATAGCGGTAATAACGGGAACGGTGGTGGGAAAAACTTAATGATACTCAGGAGTGAGGACGGAGGGACTAAAGTGGATTATAAAGAGGTAGACTAAAGAAATATTAAAATCATGACTACAAAACAAGAAAAAGGTAAGGTATTAAAAGTTTTTCCGAATTTTATTCTGGGTTTGGGTTTTTTTTGGAGGTTATTCTACCGTAAGACGTAATCATCTTTAAATTATATTCAATTTGAATTTACGCATACAATTTTTTCCGTGTTGAGTATATATATTATTTTAAACAAAATACAGGCCTGTATACGGACGGTTTGCGATTGCGGATACTTGTGGTTTTTGGTCCAGTTTGTGTAGAGAAAAAAACCTAAGGTAGTGCGAGTGTGACTGTGATTGATTTAGGTAAATTTGTGCTGCCTTAGGGAGGAAACAAACTTGCGGTGCATCTTTCTCCTGAAGAATCATGCATTAGAACTGATAATGACTAGGGGTGTCTGCAATACAAACTAAATTACAATCAGTTGAATACGGATACGGATGTTCTTTGGACTAGACTAACACGGGGCATTGTTGCTTTTAGTGGTGTGATGAACTACGTACGAAAGCCTCGTCAGTAATTTCACTCCCTAACTACTTTCACTCCCTAACTCCCTAAGTTATTGAACTGGAAGGAAAGCATTTCGAACAATTTTTTAATAATTTCAGGTAAATTTTACGTTAAAAATTATTTTTATAAAAAATATTAAAAAGGTTTAATAACACTGGCCAACAAAATGAAACTTTTTTTTCTCATCACAAACATGATCACACCTTTCTTAATGCAGTTTTCGCGCTGATTCCGAATCTGGTTTTATTTTTTTTCTAGCACGTATAGTTATATAGATACACTGGTTTTGATATTTTTAAGTTTTTGATATTGCTATAAGAAAATTTATGGATGTATAGATCACACTTAGGAATGCTAAACAACAAATACATCATATACCTTATTCAATGTACTTATAAATAAAGAATATATATATATACATTATTTTATTAAAAGCGCTGTGAGTGTGATTTCCTTTTGTAAATTTGGCCTGGATTGTCACGATACAGCATCCAACAATGGTCCGCCATCATGCTTTCATTCCAATATCCTTGGTAGCGCTTCTCCATCATCTGAATATCTTGATGGAAGCACTTTCCTTGCTCGTCACTCACTGCACCAAGGTTTTCAGGAAAGAAATCTAAGTGGGAATGCAGGAAGTGAATTTTTAACGACATTCGACACTCCATTTCTTTGAAGGCATGAAGGAGGTTCTTGACTCCATCCTTATACGCAGGTGACTTGTTGCTTCCAAGAAAGTTTTCACATATCCATTTGAACGCCAGCCAAGCCTTCAATTCCAGCGGACTTAGGACTTTTTCAAATTCAGTGTCATTCAAAACCTCCCTTATTTGTGGTCCAACAAAAATTCCTTCCTTCAATTTTGCTGCAGTAACCTTCGGAAATTTCCTTGAAAGGTATTGGAACCCTTCAGAATTGACTTTACCCATTGCTTTAACAAAATTCTTCATTAAACCAAGTTTAATGTGAAGAGGTGGCAGATAGATCTTTTGGGGATCCACTAAAGCAGTGGTTCTTAACCTTTTTACTACCATGCCCCCTCTAGGAATTGGTCCTTCCCTCCACGCCCCCCTTCAATCAAAATAACATTTTCAATAACTTCTCAATATTAGCCCATGCTCTCGTTAAGAGAATAACAAATACAATTAGAGAAATTCCTGTTTCTAGGGGGGCGCGCCCCCCTGGTTAAGAACCACTGCACTAAAGGGACAGACTGGACATTGCTTATCCCTGGGACATATGTATACCTAAGTGGCCAGTCACTTTTGGTGTAATGTTCTATAGTGGCGACTGTCCCACAGGCAAAGGAAACAACAAAATTTTGTGAATCCTGACTGCATACCCATAAGCATTCCTATAACTTTTAGATCTCCACAAACATTCCATTGATGACTGTCGTATTTGATTGCCTTAAGTAGTATATCCATATTGTCATATGTCTCTTTTAGATGGACGGAATGGGCAATGGGGATGGATGGCATTATATTACCATTATGCAAAAGAACTGCTTTCAGGCTTCTCTGCGACGAATCAATAAAGAGGCGCCACTCAGATGCCACATACGTCTGAGATATGGCTGTAAATAGTCCATTGATGTCATGGCAATAACAGATAGGACCGTCTACTGAAAAGAATGCTGTTAATTCAAAATTCCGCTTTCGATAGTAACTAATACGAACATTGTTCTCAAGTAAATTGTTCTCCTTTAGCCTTGAGGCGAGAAGCTCTGATTTCTCTTTAGACAGCGATAAGTCTCTAACAAGATCATTCAACTGTCCTTGGGTTAACTTTTTAGGCTCTAAATGTCTACCTTCAAAAGTGTACTCTGGTTCTGTAGATGGTCCGGAAACGCCAGTTGCACCTTCATCACTTTCCATGTCATCTATGATAGAATCTAGCCTATCACTTGGGGGAATTGGAATGGGCAATGTTTCATCATGTTTTACTGGTCTACGTGCTGAATTTAAGTTTGGATATACAATCTGGTGTTTGTTCTTGGCAGAAAACCCCATTAAGTTCACACTACAAAAATAACAGTCTTCATGATGATCTCTCGGCTCCCTCCATATCATGGGTATGGCAAATGGCATTGAAGCTTTCTTTTTGTTAAGCCAATCACGTAATCCATTTCAACAGCCAGAACAGATTTGATGTGGCGCCCATGGTTTATCTTGGTCACCTAGATGGCAACCAAAGTATAGCTTGTATATTTTCTTAATGTCGGTTGTAATACTTCGTCGCTGTGTTTTAGTTGTCAACTGGCCGCATACGAAACAGAACTTGTCGGGGTCATTCTTACATTGTCGAGGCATGTTGACTGACCTGAGCAAACTATAAATTAAAAAAAAATGTACACCAACTTGACACAACAAGTTCTTGGACTGGACTGATCTTTTGACACACAAAGCACGGCGTTGTTGCCTGAATCACAATGCTGCTAGACGTAAAAGCTCACACCTGAAATACATAAGATGTATAATTAAGATAATTGAAATAAATAAGATGAATAAACTAAAAAAACACAATAAAATAAACACAATCAAATGTTGAAATATTAGTATTTTGCCTATTTAAAATGGTTAAATCTGTGTAGTTATATATATGCCTTCATCTTGAAAACTATACGTGCTAGAAAAAATCTGAATGCAGTTTTGGAATCAGCGTGAAAAATGCTATCCAGCCACCACAAACTTTACTCTGATGAAAAATCTTTGTTGACCAGTGTAATTTTTGCATGTTAAGTAGAAAAATCATACTCTTTCGTTAAATGTTGATAGAATTTGAATTATTTGATATTTTAGTCTGAAAACCTGTTTGCATATAGATAAATACATATGTTTTATTGTGTAGAGGTTTTATTAAAATTAAATGACAAATGTTGATTTTATAGCCTTTTTAAATATACCCTTTTTTATGGTACACCCGTTATATATATATATATATATATATATATATATATATTCTGCTTAATTAAAAAAGTATCCTAAATCAGTGTATGTTTAAATCAAAACCGTTTGTATACACTCCAAATTTCGATATACCAAAATCAAAACCTTGATTTAGAATATAATGAACTGAGGGCCTAAATTCGGCCAGTAATAACTGAATATAATTACCATAATATGCATAAGTGAAATTAGTTTCGAATTAATGAATTCTTTCATAACTAATTTCACAAATTTAATGAAGTTACCATAAAAATTATTTCAGTTTATGGAAAATCTTTAGAAAATATTGATAAATTGATATGGAAAAAATGGTATTAAAGTATTACAGATTAATAAAATAGTATAGTTTAATATAAAACTATAATCACTTGAAAGCACTCCTGTACCTACATCATGACTCGGGTTTTGCTTTGATTTCACCCCTTGCGCTACGTAATGGCCAGTGTTGTAACACCATTTCCCGTCGATCAGCGAAGTTAAACGACATTGGGTCAGTATAGTAGTTGGATGGAGAACCGTCGTCCACCTCCAGATGATGTAGCGACCCGTGGTTTGGATCTCCCGTAATTCTGCGTGTTCCTCCGTCATATAACGTCAGATCTTGCAAAAGAAGTTAAACGGCTCCAACAAACAAACTGATTCCATTTCTATTACATTTACTGTATACCATTCTGAACTTATAGCTCCGTATAATGCATATAGACCAATATATAGTGTTAGGCTATCACTGATTTTATGGGTTTTTCGGCGTGAGCTCAATAATGGCTGAGTCCATCTCGGCGAGTTCAGTTGCTTTTATTCTTTTAACTCGCGTATCGAGGCCGCAGAATAATGCATGAATTGGGCTTGGAGATTACTTCTTAAGACTTGCCAGATAGCATCGACGCCTACAGAAATGGAATGAAAGCTGTAATTGTACCTTTGAGCACGATGAAACCGAAACCAAAATCAAAATATGTATTTACACCTAAACGAAATATCACAATAGCTTATGATACAACATTATTTGGGGTTCTTCTCCCCTTTTTGTATTATTGGAAAACTCTTTTTTTAACAGGGGGGGGGGGCGTATGAAAAAGGGTTTTTCATTTGAGAATTGGCGAGAGAGTATTTAATAAAATTTAAAATCAGGAATGAATATTGAATGTTGTACAGTAATATTCCAGGTTTCATATCAAAGCATATTTCTATAAAAAAAACTATTCACGGTTAAATTCCTTGAGAAATAAATAATTTTTCATTTATATATAAAAATAATTACAATTATTTAAACGTCATGACTTCAAATGAATTTTGTTTTAGGTTCATCTCCAAATTTCGGTTTTCTCAATGATAGAAATAAATGTCATTTTCTCGAAAAACGCTTCAAGTATTTGACGACACTTGGAATATATTTTCTCTGGAAGTTGCTAAATGTGTTCTTTAGTGCTACAGTTTTTCAAATGAAATGTTAAAAATTTTGATAAATAGATTTAGAAAAAATGGAAAACTTTAGAAAATACTTCTTTTAAATTTGATATTTATCGGTTTATTATTATTATCATTATTATTATTATTACTATTATTATTATTATTATTATTACTGCTGCATTTATGACCAGTAAAATTATAAGCATTATTAATACACCGTGAAAATATAGTGCCACAAATCTCTCATAAAATGGCACTCTCTTTCTTGAACATTTCCTTCGAGTCGAACGAAAATAAATTTCAATCATTTTTATCAAAATTTATTCTGGGTTTTTACTCTCGGTTTTTACTTTTATTTTCGTTCTTTCTTCATGTTTTTATTCAGTGCCCATAAATAATGGATCGGTTTATAAAATCATTCCTGCATATTCTTGCTTTTATATTTGCACTCTGTTGCCTTATAAATCAGCACTTCAAATTTCTAGTTTATATACTGTGTGTATATATATATATATATGGAATAACACGCATAAGTAAGCGTCGTTTTGTATGAGACATAACCACGCATGTTTATGCGTGTTATTTCGTCTACATAGATTCGAATTAAATGCTGCCATTACCTTGAGTGCGGCAAGGTTAACATCGTAAATTACCGCTGGACGAGAACGCATTAACCATTTCCTCGGACGTTCAAATATACAAAAGGTTGTGTTAACTTTTATCTCAATGTAGTGTGATGGTAGCGACCACTACTCAGGAGGTCCCAGGTTCGAATGCTGGTAGGGGTATATACTGTATACATGTATGTTACGGGCAAAGTATGATATTCAGGTATTCTATACAATACCTAGGCATTCTATACATTGCCGAATGGATTTTAGGCAAAATATGAAATGAATATTGTATTACATGCTTTACTTGGTTTAGGTTAGGTTAGGTAAATTTTGTAATAAGAACGGCTTAGGCAATCTTTAATAAAAATAAAATAAATATTCTATAGGTTAAATGAATGCCCGGTTAGGTCAACTGTACGCCCTTGACGATTGGTTAGGTTAATTAAGTCATGATATTTTCGTTTACTGTCAAAACTAACGAAAATATCACGACTTAACCTAACCAATCGTCAAGGGAATACAGTTGATTTAATCTGGCATTCAATTAACCTAACCGGGCATTCAATTAACAAGCATTCAAGAATTTTCCCGTAGGCTTCGATTAATGTTTTGGTGAAGATATTAAAATAACACTTTACCTAAATCAGTCTTGGCATTCTATAGAATACCTAGAAATTATATAGAATACATAGGTAAAGTACAATATAAAAAAACAATCAAAACCTAAACTAGGTAAAGCATGTAATACAATATTCATTTCATTCTTTGCCCAAAAACCATTCGGCAATGTATAGAATGCCTAGGTATTGTATAGAATACCTGAATTTCATACTTTGCCTGTAACATACTGTATATACATTATTTGAACTTCACTTGATTTAAACGAAAGCTGCAGTATTTCAAAATAACAAATCAGAGTTATGAAAACTGGGTCCAAAGTTTCCAAATTGTACACCTATTATAGAACGAATATTTGTCGTTTCACTTATAAAGTCTTGTGCTTCTCTACTGTCTAGGCAAATTATCACTTATCAAAACTACAGTATGTGTGACTTATCTTTCAGGGATTTAATTGTAAACTTGCGTACTTTTGAAGTAAGCCCTTGGAACGACTCACTAAATAGTACAGATTGTTTTGTTCAACATGAGAATGAACGCCGCGGTACTATAGTCCTTACATTCACACCATCAACCCTGAATCTTCTCTCAATTTTGGTTCCATGCGCGCGAACTTCCCTCCTTTTACTTCGATTTTTGGAACAAAATTCACTTTCCACATGTTTTCCAATGGAAGAAGCAAGCAAAATAGTTACATTTTTTATTATCTAAAGTCTCCAAAGCACTGAAGGGATTTTGTGGATTTAATTCAAATTCGGTCGCTTCCTCGGGCTTAAAGCTGTTCTCTTCAACTTTGGAATCATTCTGAGTTTTACTTTAACTTTTAATACGAATTTCTATAAAATCATTCTTTTTCAAGTTAGAATCTTAAGTAGTATTTCCTGATTCTCTGTTATCACTAATTGATTTTGGTTGGTTGCTCCATTTTACGCCTTTCAACCATGAAGGGTCATTGAGGGGGGCGGTCACGCCACCAACCGGAAAAGTAAGACTAGATCATTTGGAGGCCATGGTCACTCCAAATAAATTATGCACAATTGGTTTGACACTGTTTCCCACACCCATTTCTCAGACTAGCTTGGGACAGTCCATGGCTAGGTTTTCAACCGATTTCAAGATGTCTTCCAACCTTATTTGTTTTGTTATTTTCTTTAATACTTTGCAAATGGTTTCGGTTCAGACTTCAGATTTTAGCAATAAGGAATAATCTAATAATGGGATCGTTTAACTTCCTTCGCAACAGCTAAGGTCATATGACGGAGAGGACCTACACCTTTATGCGGGATCTGGACTACGGGTCGTTACATAATCTGGACGCGGAAGACGTCCCCCTATCCAACTACTACCCAGACCCAATGTCGCTTAACTTCTCTGATTGACGGGAGGCGGTGTTACGACACTGGTCACGACGTAGCCCCATCGATTAAGATCTCTGGATCTTTCGTTGTGGTTATGGGTTCAGATCCCACGTACGGCTGTACGTCCCCTCCGTATTATGATCTTAGATGTTACGATGGAGGTTAAAACTCCCTTTATCAGTATTACTTTCTAAATTTTATTTCTTACGTAAGGTTTTCCCGTTAAGTCGTACTACGTCGTGGCTAATGTCGTAACACCGTTTCCCATCAATCAGCGAAGTTAAGCGATTGTATAGCTGCCCGTGGTTTGGATATCACGTAAAGGTGTAGGTCCCCTCCGTTATATGACCCTAAATGTTGCGAAGGAAGTTAAACACCATCAACCAATAAATCTTGTTAAATCTTTTAACGTATCATTAAATTCACTGACTAGAACTAACTAGAACTAACAACCAAGGAATTGAATGACGAATGTGATCAAAACTTCAATAAAATACCCTTTTGGTACTTCATACCAAAACCCTATTGGAAATGAGAGCTAGTGCTAAAATCCTCTTTATTATTATTATTATTATTATTATTAACTTCATAAGAACGTTAACCTGAATAAGTGTTTACTTAATCTACAAGTATCTAAATAATAATAAGAAAGAGATTAAAGAATGACTTGACACACGGGTAAAGAAAACCCTTAATATGTTCCACTATTGAAACATCGTGCATTCGACAACCAATCTGATTCTTGAAGGTCCTAATGGTTATTTTTCTCTTTATAAACTTAAATGCCCAATTCTATCTTCGAAGAGTCTAGTCTAGTGTATGATGCTATTTGGTTAATAATTGTTTATGTAAGAAGGAGGGGTCAAGGGCGAACGCCCGCAAATCTCCTCCCCTCACCCCCACAGAAGGAAAAGAAGAGAGCCGAAATCAATCAAGGTTCAAAGTTTTCGAGATGCCTGAACATTCTGCGTTTAAAAGACTGGAGGTCGTAGATAGGTGAAAAGATGGACTGAGGAAGGTTGTTCCAGAGCTGACCGGTTAAGTAGATGATAGATTGAGAATACCGATTAACCCTTGCGTTAGAGAGTTGGACAGAAAAGGGATGAGAATGTATCGAAAATACAATTAAGGTTTCTTGTTTACTGTGCACTGGTCCAATGGACTCTTCCAGATATGTCTAAATATTAATGTCATACCTTTTTTTATGCAGGAAGGAGGGGTGAAGGGCGAATGCTCGCAAAAGTGCTCCCCTCCCCCAGTAGAAGGAAAACTATACCTTTTAATTTTGTAAAGACTGTGTAGTGCGTAAGATGTATGTATGTGTAGTGAGGAATAGAGGGAGAAACGTGTGTTTGAGAGCGTGCTGGACTGCTCACAAGATAAATGAGACGGGAAAAGATCAGCTAAAGGGGACAGTGACGACAGAAACGGGAGTTACAGCACTCCCTGTCTCCTGCCTAATGCTCCCCTGGGAGTACTTCCCTGGTCGATTGGTGTCTACAATCTCCTTCAGTATAATGATCTACGTATGGTTTTGTTTTTAAAACTATATTACCGTCACCAAAGAGAACAAAATAGCTAAAGAAAAACAAAATATTACGAATTAGTAACTTTTTATACTTTTTAAAAACGTTATGTTTGTAGAACTTTTTTCCGAAAATGTGCTAACATGTTAGTGGTCACGTAAAATTAAAGAATCCATTCAATACGATGTTCGAGAGCAAGGTGGCAGTAATTTTATAGACTCCAGAATCACACTCCTTTGTATTATTTTATTGAGAACACAAAGTATTCGCGGATTTTACGAGTTCTGTATCTCTTTTCGAATTAAGTCTTTGATACCAGTAAAATCAATGTAAGAAAACGTCAAAACTTTATACGCGTCGACTTTACTTGAAGAATTATCATAAAATTCGTTGTAATTTGCAAAGGAACTGAGAATGAAATTCTCGGAGTAGCCACGTTTTTATAAAAAGTTTTTTAATATTTTCAAATTTCGTATCCCCAAATTGAGGGTCGAAGGAACAAATCTCTGAAATAAAACAACGGAGTGAAATAAAGCGAAATATTGAAATAAAACGAGAAATTGAAATAAAAGAAGCTGATTTGTTTTTTATTCTCCTCTTCAATATTTCGTAAATCATCTACAATTAATGGCAATTAAAGGAGAAAGCCGTTAAATTTTCTTTAAATTTATCAACGTTTAAAGAAATTCCGATAATAGCAAACACATCGTCAACTTACCAAAATCACAATACAGGGTGTTTCAGGTCGACCTTAGAAATATGGAAATTGGAGGAATTACTATGACAAACTTCAAATACCAAATACAAATTTATTTCCAAATACCAATACCAATTTCTATATTTCTAGTGTCGACCTGAAACACCCTGTATATTTATGTTAATTGAATCATATATATATATATATATATGCGTGATTCCTTTTGCATAATCAATCTAGTTTGACGTATATGTCATATTTAATATACAAGGTGTATCTTTACAAATTCCATTGGAATTGAATTTGTAAAGATAATTTATAGACACCCTGTATTTTGTCAATATGAATATAAAAATAAGACCAAATTTCATGGCTTTCAAGATATAAGAAAAGAATAAGAAAGAAGAAGACGAAAAATAAATACTGTAATTATGAAATAATAATGAAGAGAACTCGAAATAGTCGTGTTAGAATATTTAGTTATATATAAGTTTAACATTAAATAGAATAAAGCAATTATCATCAAGTAAATCTGTTAATGAAGAGGAATCAGTTTAAAGAGGTGTCATCGCACTCAATGTCATTTCCATTTCATTCCGCTCCCAACAGTGGGAAAGCTGAGAGCGAGAATTTTAAAGGAGACATTTTCAAATCGGTCTATTGACTCTTCCTAATTTATGATATGCTCATTCTCATCCACGACTTTCCCACTTTGGTCCAGGTTAGGTTAGGTTAGGAAATATTAGCCATTCCCATTTGGAGCCTTTACCGCAAATGGGAATGGAGTGACATTGTTTTTGAAATGAAGAAACTCTTTTCTCAAATGTGGATTTTTTACTTTGTGTATTTTCACAATGAGTGGGAGTCCCTTTAACCGTCACAAATCCGTATGCTGGCCTTTAAATCTGATGATCGGTTTGAACCGTTTTTATACTTTGCTTTTGTCGAAAACCGTGCCAAACCGCTCAGTATGAAAACCAGATCCATATCCGAACCAAACCGCTTCACAAATCTAGAAAACTTCACCAAATTTAACGAAATAACTTAATGTCCAGAACCAAATGTGATTTATGCGAACGATTGACAAAATAGCTTAAAAGAAAAACCCGTCTTAAGTTTTCATTTCTGTGAACTCAACTTATTCATAAGAAAATTGAATGAAAAGTAAATTATTTTGTAAGAAAACAATTCTGTAATATTATAAATGGTTGTCATGCGTTTGAGTTACGTAATTCATTTATTAAAATTTTAAAATTTCTAATATTTAAGTTGCTAATTTTAGTTTATTTGTTTGAATTTTAATCTATAGCCTAAGTTCATTTTTAAATGACTCTAGATTAAGTGGGATATTTGTGTAGGATTTGTTCTCTCTAGCAATATACAGACAGCTAGATATATGTATGTCAGTCGATATTATAAAAATTCATGATAAAATACCGTAATGGTGATTACCTGCGTAGTAACCAGTGTAATAGTTATAGGATTTTCAGTTGCTTATTAGACTATACATTACAAGGGTTTTAATTGTTCCATAATTGATCCATCAGACCACAAATATAAAAATTTTAATTGCTCTATATATATTAGAGCCCTGCGAATCAATTATTTTTTGGAATCGAATCGAATCAACTGTACACGTATAGATTAGAGTGTTTTACACACAATTAGTAATAAGCAGAAAATTAATTAAATCTTGTTGAGAACAAAGGACAAAGTAAATCCTTCTAAAAAAAATGTATTAAGTATTTGATGATGAGGAGGAACAATCGTATTAAAGTATGATAAAAGTGTTATTGCGCGAGAGATTGGTCTCAGTATATAGGCTAGATTGAATTATAATCTAAGTAAAAAGAAAAGTATTTATTTACGAAAGTGTTCTTCAAAACAACATCACTGTTGTTGTTTACCAGACTTAATGGAGATTCGAAAATATCGAATCGGAGCTCAAGCTAACGAATCAAATCGAATCCTCTCTCCCGATTCGAAATCACATCGAATCTCGAAGCTTCGCAGGGCCCTAATATATATATATATATATAATTATGCGGGTTGCTTCTACAGAGCTTCAATTTAATATTTAGGAGAAATCCAATGACAAGGAGAAATGTAAATGCCATGAAAAGTCTTCTTTATTGCGCAACGTTTCGAGCAATACGCTCATCTTCAGGCTGTTTAATAACAATGTGAAATTAAAATCAATATTGAATGAAAAACAAACAGAAATTTCTATAACCTATTCGTAAAGACAAATTTTAAAAGACTGAGAAAAGAGGGTTAAGTTCTAAGTTATACAGATTTCTGTTTGTTTTTCATTCAATATTGATTTTAATTTCACATTGTTATTAAACAGCCTGAAGATGAGCGTATTGCTCGAAACGTTGCGCAATAAAGAAGACTTTTCATGGCATTTACATTTCTCCTTGTCATTGGATTTCTCCTAAATATTATATATATATATATATATATTAATAATAATATCAGTAGTGTGCATAAACCAATTAAACTTTATCGTGTACCCTGTAGCTATGCTCCAGTTCTGTAACCAAACTTTAAAGTTCTTTCCACGTCATGTCATACAATCCATTTTGTAATTGTAACTATGCACTGCAAGGCGATTTACAATTCCCGAATTTGAAATTGCACTCAATCTTGGAGAGCAATCATTGCTCCAGCCATTCCCTGACTCGTCTTGGGGTTAACAGGTTGACTGCACATGTTTCCAGATTTGGGAATTATTTGTCGTTCAATAGACGTTTCTGATGAATTAAATTAAAGTTTTAAACTGTACAAAAATTCTCTTTACGGAATTTATTAATATACGACATCATTCTGAGTTGGCGACCGACTCAAGGTTTCCCTGACAAGATATATTATAATTATGTCTTGTTCAATTATTCCACAGAGCTTCTCTAATTTCTTAAATTAGACGTATTTAATCTGAGGGCGGGGATAAGTTGTTATCTGTAAGGGAAACAGTCGACTCGAGCATTTCTGCTCCCTCTCGCAATACATTTAGATTGATTCCATTTCGTTAATGAACTACTTGACGATGCGTTATTTTACTTAATGTTTCTCTTATATAACTATAAATATGGCAGTATCATTGTTTCGTGATCTCTTCATTATTTCAAAATTGCCGTATTTATCTTTCCTACCCTTCTTCCCTTCTTCGTTTACTTCCTCTTATCTCGAAAGCGCCAGCGTTCGTAGTTCAGTGAGTAACGTCGTTTACCTATGAGCGAAGTGAAGACATTGAGATCGGGGGTTCGAACCACGATGATGCTGGTAATAATAATAATAATAATAATAATAATACAGTAGTTAGAGCAATTGGCCAGATTAGTAGGCCTGAGCGCTGTGCCACTTTGGGGCCCTTCAAACTGATTATTATCTCGAAAGCATCCCATCGCTTTCATCCTTCTACAGTAGGGTGGATCGATTTTACATTTTTTTCGATTTCCATATTCTAATAGAGACAAAAACTTGCGCATGCATGAGAAAATAGCCTCTGCAAAATCGTAGCTTAATAGGTAATCATCTTCTGCCCCCGGCAGAGCGATGAAAATCATATTTTAGTAGTCAAAAACGTATTTTTAAACCCTAGCCTAGTCATAAAATTTTGCGTGTGTGTTATTTCATGCCGAAGCAACGATATAAATGCTATGGGAAATATATAAATGCATTATTTAAGACAAAGAGCCGATCTGAAAATATGTATAATATACATATTTTCAGATCGGCTCTTTGTCTTAAATAATGCATTTATATATTTCCCATAGCATTTATATCGTTGCTTAGGCATGAAATAACACACACGCAAAATTTTATGACTCTAGGCTAGGGTTTAAAAATACGTTTTTGACTACTAAAATATGATTTTCACCGCTCTGCCGGGGGCAGAAGATGATTAGCTATTAAGCTAAGATTTTGCAGAGGCTATTGTCTCATGCATGCGCAAGTTTTTGTCTCTATTAGAATATGGAAATCGAAAAAAATGTAAAATCGATCCACCCTATATCTACAGGGTGTTCGAAAAGTCCCGTCACCCTCTACAAAACGTACGTATTGTAATACCAATTTTATTTTTGTGTGATTAATTGAATTTATATGTGATTCATTGACATTTTTTTCTTTTCCAGGTATTAGAGTTGTGTGAACAATG
This sequence comes from Bathynomus jamesi, assembly GCA_023014485.1. NCBI lineage: Eukaryota > Metazoa > Arthropoda > Malacostraca > Isopoda > Cirolanidae > Bathynomus > Bathynomus jamesi. The sequence goes on along the minus strand of JAJOZX010000159.1, from coordinate 1,448,611 downwards.
GCAGACCAGTCCACTTATACTCTGGAGGAAAGGATAGTGATGAGCACATGGGCTTATGAAAGGTCGCATACTGGCAAAACGATGCATGATATCCAGAATGATTTCAACACAAGATTCAATAAGGCTGCATCACCAAACAAGACGGTAATACGCTGGGAGAAAAAGCTGTTTGAAACTGGCTCCAGCAAGGACAGACGACGGTCGGGAAGACCAACAACGCGAGCAGAACAATGTGAAGGTGTGATTGCATCGGTGGCTCGTTCACCGAAAAATTCACTTCGGAAACGATCACAAGAACTTGCAGTTCCTATGTCCACAATGAGAGATCACATGACAAAAGATCGGTATGAAATCATAACACCCGTCATTTGTTAATGAATTAAACGATACAGACATGCAGAAACGAACGGTTTTTGACCGTTTTTCCAACAATTCCTGCACGTGGACCAGTGATTTTTTTCTGACGAGTGTGCAATTTACCGTAGCGCCAAAATGAGAAATGTTTACTTCTGGAGCATGGAAATCCACACTTCTTTGAGGAAGTGGAACACCATCCACCGTACGTGATGATATGTGGGCGCAGTGTCTGCCAGGAATTTGTTCGGTCCATATTTTTTTGAGCGTCCTGTCAACCAAACTGCCTACCCCAACATATTATGGGATTGGTTTGTGCCTGAGCTCGAATGTTTAGGGCTGCTTGGTCGGGTGTGGTTTCAACAAGATGAGGCTCCGGCTCATTTTGCCATTAATGTGAGGGAATTCCTCAACGAAGTGTTCAGAGACAAATGAATCGGCCGTGGCTCGCAACATTTATCTGCCCCTCTTGAGTGGCCGCCCCAAAGTCCAGATCTGTCTTCATGGGGTTTCGTCAAGCAGAACGTATCCCGGGTGCGTTACCGCACAACAGAGGAACTGAAACACGCTGTTCGAGATCCATTTGGTGCAATCACTACAGCAATGCTGCGTCGATTCTCACATCGCACATGGCGGCGCATGTTCCTTTGTTACGAAAATGATGGTGTGCACACACAGACATTTTTTATTAGTAACTGTAATTAGTAACTGTATTTACTGTAATTAAAGTAATTGCTGCTAGTGACTTGTTTCTTAAATTACACCTACCACATATAAATACAATTAATCACACAAAAATAAAATTGTATTACAATATGTACATTTTGTAGGGGGGGGGGGGTGACAGGACTTTTCGAACACCCTGTACATTCATAATGATGGAATATACAAAACATGCAGAAAAAGCTGTATTTTGTTGACTCGCATATTTTTTTTTTTCAAGAGAACGCCATTTTTAATTAACAAAATATTTTTCATTGGTACTTCTAGGTTATCCGCCCCCCCCCCCCAACCAATTTTGACAGAATATTTTCGTTAAAACTAACGAAAATATCACGACTTAACCTAACCAATTATGAAGGGCGTACAGTTGATCTATTAGTAAATAGTAAATACTATTCCAGAAACAAACAATGTTATAATTAATAATAGATCAACTGTACGCCCTTGATAATTGGTTGGTTAAGTCGTGATATTTTCGTTAGTTTTAACGAAAATATTCTGTCAAAATTGGTGGGAGGGGGGAGATAACCTACAAGTACCTTTTCATTTTGTTGAACAGAATATTTTTTACTTTAAATTCAATAATCATCATTTTTGCTGAAAATTTTGTACAAAGTATTAATTTGGTGAATCTGATACACACTTTTTTAATTCCTGTTTCTTCAGTTTCTAAAATTTTCGGTTCACCTGAAGATCAGGGCCACCAGCCTTCTTTAGTTAGCCTTATAAGGCTTATAAGCCTTATAAGCCTTATAACCAATCGTTAGGTCAACTGTACACCCTTGATGATTAGTTAGGTTAGGTCGTGATATTTTCGTTAGTTAGCCTTATAAAGCTAACTAAAGAAGGCTGGGAGCCCTGATATTCAGGTGATCCAAATTTTCTTTAAGTTATTTATTTTTACTGGCATGAAGAAATAAATAAAAGGTTTTAATAACATATTTAAATAGTTTAGCTTCTTGAAATTATAATTACTTATTTAAATTAATGAATGGTCGCAATTTAAATTTTTATGTGGGAAATCCCGGGTCCGGACAAAAGCCCCCTAGGACAAAAGCCCCCTAGGACAAAAGCCCCCTAGGACAAAAGCCCCCTGGACAAAGTGCTGGGTAGAGCAAGTCAGGTGTCACATCTAATCTGAAAAGATCAGAAGATATTTAGGTGAAATAACCAATATTAACCTGTTATGTTAATTGAATGCCCAGTTAGGTCAACTGAATGCCGGGTTAGGTCAACTGAATGCTCGGTTAGGTCAACTGTACGCCCTTGATGATTGGTTAGGTTAAGTTGTGATATTTTCGTTGTTTAAACGAAAATGACGAGAGCCAAAATACATAAACTATAAACTACAAACATAAACTGTAAATAATAAAGAATAAAAATAATGATTAAAAAATTCTTATTATTATTTGTCCTAGGGGGCTTTTGTCCTAGGGGGTTTTTGTCCTAGGGGGCTTTTGTCCTACACTCGGGAAATTCATCATTAAAGATCTTTTCCCTTTATATTTAAAAGGGGATCACCCGAAGATCAGGGCCCCCATGTATTCTTGTTTTTTGCTTTACAGTACCAAATATAATAATAAATTAAATTGAATGCACGGTTAGGTCAACTGTACGCCCTTGACGATTGGTTAGGTTAATTCGTGATATTTTCGTTAGTTTTAATCGAGATTGGGGGCCCTGATCTTCAGGTGATCCTTAAAATGAATGAAGCATGACTGCAGAGCAATAAACAGAGAAAAAACGGAGCTATTGAAGAATAGGGACCCCAGCCTTCTTTAGTTAGGCTTATAAGGCTAACTAACGAAAATATCACGACTAACCTTGACGATTGGTTAGGTTAGGTCATGATATTTTCGTTAGTTAGCCTTATAAAGCTAACTAAAGAAGGCCGGGGTCTCTATTCTTCAATAGCTCCGAAAAAGCAAATTACGTATTCTAAGTTATACATTTACAAATTAATAACCTAATTAGGTCTACATTAAAAAATACTAACCTGATTGGAAACTCAGAGTCCAGAATTTGAAGACTTGCTGTTTGCTTGTTCAGTTAACTTCTTTCAAACGAGGTTCTTTTATAGGTGAGAGTCTTTATTACACACCACACACACACACACACACACACACACATTTTGTTATGGACAAAGTTATGGACAGAAGAGGAGAAGGTTTCAGTTACTTGAAGGAGAAATTTCCAAATATCAGCGATGCTGAACAGAAAGAGGGAATCCTTGTTGGACCACAGATCAGAGAGGTCATAGCTGACTCCAGATTCGACACCAAGTTGACAGATGCTGAGTTAGCTGCTTGGCAGTCCTTCAAGGAAGTTGTGAAGGGATTCTTTGGAAACAGGAAAGAAGATACGTACAAGAAAATAGTATCAAACCTACTGGATAACTACAAACGTTTGTGCTGCTGAATGTTTCTTAAGATTAACTTTCTACTCTCTCATTAGTCTTCTTCCCTCCCTGAAAACATGGGTGTTGTCAGTGATGAACATAGCGAGCGATTTCATCAGGACATTTCTAAGATAGAGCAGCGTTAGCAAGGTAGATGGGACCCAGGAATGATGGGCGACTACTGCTGGTTCCTAACAAAGAGAGAGTGACTCAGAATACAAAAGGAAATCAAGCAGCACACAAGTTTTTTCAAAGAAACGTTAGACATTCGTACGTGTATACTATATAATACATATGGAAAAGGGTTACAAGGTTCATAATACCTACAGTTCAAGTATAAAATTTTGTCGCTGAAAATAAATCTAATACCGAGGAATATTTATACTTATCTTTTGGAATTACATTAAGAAGACATTAATAAATTTTTTATATCAGATGTATACATAGAAACTTACATAGTTATTAAGAATGTACATACATAATGCACTATAATATGGCTATAAATGATGACGTCATAACTAAGAAATATGAATGCCAAAAACTTCACTTTTCTCCGTGGAGGTCAAAATATGATAATAAAAAAACACTCTAATAGACAGAGTCTATTTCCACAACAGTTTCGATGCCCACTGGCATCCTCTTCGGGTGGATACAGAAAAAAAGCATTCGTTTTTCTGTATTCACCCGAAGAGGATGCCAATGGGCATCGAAACTGTTGCGGAAATAAACTCTGTCTATTAGAGTGGGTTTTTATTATCATAAGAAATATGAGGTGATGGAAAATTTTCACAAGTTTTCCTGAAATCAGCGCATAAAAATTAACCTAAATCACATATTCTTTCAGATACAGAATCTTTTTAAAGAATTTTTGACCAGTGGAATTTACGTTGAGGACAATTTAATGTAAATAATATTTCTTCGTTATAGTTTTGAACAAATGAATTTGTTGTCAAAATGATTCAGTATCTGAATTTTGTTCAGTCTGAACTTCTCGCACTTTGAACGTAAAGAGAATTCTATGATTCAAATAGAAATTGCCTTTCTCTGTAATAAATTGGATTACTAATAGACATCTATCTCTCCATAGCAGTACATTTACGGAGTAATAACAGTAAAGCAGTTGAAAAATCTGTTACAGAGATAATGCAATTCACAAACTAAGTCCAATGAAACGTAACAGTATTATAATTTACATTCTGAACTGTTTTAACTCAGTTTACTTCGTCGACATCAGATAAACTGCTAACAAACAAACAAACAAAAAACCTTTATTAAGAAAAAGAATACACGTTACATAAAATTTTACAATATTTTTCGATATTTTCCCATACAATTTAGATATCTGATATAGCATTAATATATTCACAGTATTCTAACCTGAACATGCCGTCGGAAGCACGAAAGGTTTTTAGGCAAAATTAATGGGATTCAGTTTATTTATTACACAAGAGAAGTGAAAATTGCAAGTAATAGTAATAATAATAACACTAATAGTAATAATAATAATAATAATAATGTATCTAATATTAATAATAATAACAGTAAAGAAAAGGTAAAAATTTATAAAAGTGGTATCTAATTATTTTACTAAATAAAATGATCAGAACTGTATGTTTAGCAAAAAATAAATGATGCTTAATGAAAAATAATACAGAATTAAAAGTGATTAGTGAAAGTAGCATACTATAATTTAAACAGTTAATTATAAAATGGGAACCTAATTACCATAGTAATAATGAGTAATGACAGTAATGAATTTATACATCAGTAGGAGCTAATGAAGTACTTCTTTAGTGATTTGCGAAATACATTTAGTGATGAAGCCTGTCTGAAATACATTCAGTGATTAAGTCCGTTTATGGGAATTGCATTTCATACATCTGCTCTTGAGAAAGAGGGTGCATTTCCATCAGTTTCCATTTTATACAGTAGGTTAGTTTGTGTATAAAATCTCTCTGAATCTAATGTTATAATGATGGTGTATTTGATATGGAGTGATTGCTCTTTGAATGGGTGATGTACTGTATGTTGATTTTTATTGATAACTTTGAACATATTGACAGCAACACTGAATATGTATAAATCATTTAATTTTAAAATATTTAGCTCTTTAAACATTTGGGAAGTGTGATTTTATCTGAAATCATTATTTGAAAGGGCAAGCAGACATCTTTTGTGGATGATTTCCAATAAATGTTTTATATATTTCTCTGAGTTACCCCATGCTGTAATGCAATATAATAAATGTGGATGGATGAAGAAATAATACAGAATAAGGAGTGCGTTTTGAAGAAGAGTCTTGCTTAGTTTAAATAAAATGAATACAAATTTTGATATTTGGATTTCATATATTGTACATGATTTTTGAAATTTAGTTTTTCATCTAAATTAATGCCAAGCACTTTAACTTCATTCACCCTTGCAAAAGTGGTACTCCCAATTTTTATTTGACAGTTTGTATTAATGCGTTTTGTGGTAATAATCATATAAAATGACTTTGTCAGTTTCAGTAAAAGTTTATTAGCACGCATTCATTTATAAACATGCTCTAATTGCCTGTTCGTTTCATTTATTAGAATGTTTAAATTATGATGGAAAGAAGTAAGTGTGATATCATCCGTATATTGTACGTAATTTAATGTGGTTGAGAAATGACGAGAATTAGAAATAGTAGTGATTCAAGAATAGATGCTCGTGGGGTCCCACTAGTTAGCATCGCCTTGTCGAATAAATTATCTTTTAATCTAATGTATTGATGAAGATTTATCAGATACGATTTGAACCAATCGGGGATATTTCCTCTTATTCTTTATATGCGAAACTTATTCAATGACATTTCACGCGAAAGTGTGTCAAGTGATTTTGACAAGTCGAGGAAGACCTTGGCAGTGTTTTTTGTTGATAGGTTCTGATAGACATTTCCTAATAGCATATTTATAGCATCTTCCGTTATATGCCCACCTCTAAACCCAAACTGCATTTGAATTAACATACTTGAATAACAATTTGGTAAGTTTATGGTCTACAACTCTTTTTAAACTCTTTTAAAATACTTTAATCGAAATTACCATCAGTATTAGCATAAAATTAATGCCGTTGTACGAAACTAAAATGAAATGACCTTTCGCTATACCTCTACCTGCACACGCATAAAAAAGTAAAATTAACCGTACAATTTATGATAGGGTGTTTAACAAAAAACCGAAGCATCTTCCAAACACTGAACGAGAGACGATGTAATTTATGTTTACAGCACATTGCATTTCCTCTTGTCTCCCAATATGACGGCAGTTTACACGCTTGCCTTCTTCTTTGGTACATATGAGAGAAAGCGTTAATCTAAAGTTATTGGCTTTAATAGTAAATTAGAGGTGCTGTTAATATCTCTTTCAGATTTTAAAGAGATATGAACAATTATTATCGTTATGTTATTAAGGTTTAAGGCAAATTAGGATCATTTTTATGCCTTTTTTATATTGTTTATGACATTATGATGTTTCCTATTACATATTTCCTTACGAGAAAGTGAAAGGTGTTAAGAAATAGTTACGCTTTGCCAGAGTGTTTTAATATATATATATATATATATATTATATATAGCGCCTCGGTGGTGTAGTGGTTAGCGTCGCTGACTACGAATCCATCGGCCCTGGTATCGAGACCCGGTGACGGCAGGCGGCGCGCAGCAAAACCCAGCTGTTCATCATTCCACACAATAAAGAAAGTGGTTGGTAGATAACTGGGTACCCTGTGTAGTCTAGTACTTAAGACGTTGGACTGCTGGTGGGGCGTGGTTCGGATTCCACGTTAAACTGTAGGTCTAAGGTGGAGTGACAAGCTTGACCTTCGTCAGAATGAACAATTCGGGCGGAAGCAAACCAAAGGTACCAAAGGTATATATTTATATATTTATATTTACAGACGAGTGTATACAGAGGGTGCCCATAAATTAGCTTTACAAACTCAACTGAAATTGAAGTGAATTTGTAAAGATAAGTTATGGAAACACACACACACACACACACATGTGTGTATATATATATTATCAGTGTTCATATGACACTTATGTTAGTGGTTAATGATGGGTGACAGAAATGGAAGAAGGTTTCACAGTTTTACACAAAGCACCGCTTTCCCCAAACACCTATTCAGGGTACAGGCAGCTCGCTGCAGCATTGCCATGTACATAGAGGATGAAGTGTATGAGTGGAAAGTATTTGTACATGTAGAACGTATTAAATTTAATCGCCTACAAATACTCAGAAGTGGATTACTTCCAACCAAGACTTAGTGTTTCACCTTTTCTATAAAGTTAAATATATAGACAGTCAATTAAAAAAAAATGATGTAAAAGTCCATGTTTATTATCGATATTTACCGTGAACAAACTTGGAATTCTATGACAGCACTTTTTGAAGCGACTGTATACAGTTAAAAAACTTTCATTGTACGAGTATATAGAAGAGTTTGAGAGAAAAACTGGATTAAATAAGAAGTCAAGTTCTACCTCGTTGTGGATCTTTGGCGTGGATTTGCTCATTTCTTTCGGCGAAACACCTCTTTTCCATCCAAATTTCTCACTTATCTCCAGAGGCAGTCTTAGCCCATCGTTTCGAAACGGTTGTTCGTGCAATCACAACTGTCATTCAGGATTCCGAAAGAGTAGAAGTGTTCTATAGATTATCGGTTTCTTTCACATTATAGAAATAAATATCTACCAAAAACTTTTCCAAAACCGTTAAAAATTGGGCCAAAATGGGCAAAGCATTTCGTTGGTTTAAACAGAAAACTCGTAGAGGACATGACCAACTTTCAATCAGGGAATATAATTACGGAGCGTTGACAAAAAGTAAATAGACATCTTTGGTTTTTCTATAGTTTTTGATTTGATAATAAAAGTCAATAAATAAAAGAAATTTATTGAATTATTATACTGAGAATCGTGTTGTTTTCCCATTTTCAGTAAGTAAAGGTGAAAACACGTTCTCACACTCCATTGATGGGCTTTTCCATTTCTTCCTGAGGACAATCATCGTGGTGTATAATTACTTTTGTCAACCTTTTGTATTCTCTTGGAAAGGTATTCTAATCTAACATAATAAATAGTTCAGCATTAAAAAACCCAAAAGTTACAAT